>JBBYHL010000022.1:1240120-1254343 GCA_038381835.1 Adansonia madagascariensis
TTCATAATTTATAATTTTTTCTTTTTAAAAAATATTTCTTTGTTTACTTTCAAAATAATAATAATAAAAATAATTCACTTCAATTAAACTCCTTTTGTTGAGAAAACAGTGTAACACACATCTAATCATTAAACTTATTAACATTAAGATGTAATGTTTAATACCCATTTTTATTGGAGTTGTCCCCTCCCATCTCTTCCCAAATTAGATTACTTCAAATCATTTTTGTTTTTTCCTTTGCAAATTTTACCAAAATGAAAACAATTTTCTTCCTTTCTAATCTTGACAAAATTTCAAAATAAATCACAAACATAAAACAAAAACAAAACCAATATAATTTGGTTGTA
This sequence comes from Adansonia madagascariensis, assembly GCA_038381835.1. Classification (NCBI taxonomy): domain Eukaryota; kingdom Viridiplantae; phylum Streptophyta; class Magnoliopsida; order Malvales; family Malvaceae; genus Adansonia; species Adansonia madagascariensis. Next base: position 1,240,468 of record JBBYHL010000022.1, read on the forward strand.
ATCTGTTTTCCTTACCCATCATTTTTGTCATTTATCTTCATCAGCTTTGTAATTAATTAGATTTGAAGTCTACAAATTGTGACAAAAAAAAAAAAAAAGAACTTGGTAAAGCCTTGAAAACCTATTCTTTCTTATGAATCAAGAAAATTGATAAAAATTACATTGAAAGTGTTTGTTCTATAACGAAAAAAATATTTTAGTTTTTTTTTATATTATTAAATTTAATATTTTAATTTATATATTTTTAAAATTGTAGTAAATATAAAAATGATTAAAGATGTCAAAAAGAATTATTTGAATGTTGATAAAATGCTGATATGAAATATAAAATTTTAAATTTTATACAGAAAAATAACATAAACCCAACACTAAACCTTAACCTATTTTTGTATAAATTTAAAATTTCATATCACATGATATATCAATATTTTATCAATATTAAAATAATTTTTTAACACCGTTAATTATTTTTTTTATTATAATTTTAAAAATATAATAACTAAATTATTAAATTTAATAATATAAAAACTAAAATATTTATTGTGTTTCACTTAACTTTTATAAAAGAAAAAAAAACAATTCCTTTTTTTTTTCTTAATCTTTTCTTTGTTCCTAAATTTCACCCCAAAAATAGCCAAATATCGGTTTTTTTTTCCCTTGAATGCTGGCTAGTTGAGTCTATTTTCAACTTTAGAGAACTGGGCGCTTCCCAACCCCTCTGTTAGCCTTTGCGGTTTTGCTTGACATGCAAGGATTTCAATAAGCAAATCTCTCTCGCTCTCTCTCTCTCTCTTACTTTATTTCTCGTGTCCTTTTCGAGCTTACTTCTGCTGAAAAGCAATGGCTTCTTAACCAATCTTTCAATTTGATCTTCTGCTTGCTTAGTTCAAACGATACAAAATGGACAAAAAAATGTACCGGTGAAAACCCAATTTTTGTCGAGGGTTCTTTAGCCACCTGGATCTTGTTTATTACTTTTAACTTCACTGGTTAATAAAACAGGACATCGGGTTCTTTACTTACATTTAGTTTCAAGATTTTCCAACTCTTGTTGCTAAAAGAACCTTGTTTTTGATCTGGGCCTTACCTTTTTTTCCCCTTTCTTTCTTGTGCTTCTTTGAAGATAGTTGTGGTTTTGCTGGGTTATTTTAGCTGCCATTGAAGGGAAGCATTCTTGAAAGTTATGTAACTTGATTTTTCTTCAATGGAAAAGCATTCAGGTAAAGGAAAGGAAAAGGAGGAGATGGATTTTCAAGGCAATGGCTTGAGGGACAACCCTAAGAAATCTTGGAGATCTTTAGGCTTAGCTGATGATCATAGTGCTACTGCTAGTTCAATGCTGAAGTTTCAGTGCAAAGTTTGTGGCAAAGAATTTGAGTCGATGAAAGCTTTGTTTGGTCATATGAGGCATCACTCTGGAAGAGAAAAGAAAGGAGCTAACTGTCAAGGATGTGGCAGAAAGTTTCAATCTTTGAAGGCTCTTACTGGTCATAATATGAGGCTACACCCTGTAAAGCAGCTTGGGGTCGATGGTGAATCAGGGCCTGCTGGTTTAAGGCAAGGCCTGGTCTTGGAGAGCATAACTGTGAAGAGAAAGAGATCAAAAAGAATGAGGTACAATAATGATCCAAATTCTTCACTTTCTAGGTTGAATGAATCATCTTCTGGTGTAGTTGAATTTGATAAAGAAATGGAAGATGCTGCTTTATGTTTGATAATGCTGTCTAAGGGTGTAAGGAACTGGATTGAATTAAATAATTATTTTTGGAAGTCTTTTGATAATAAGTCTGAGATTAAAGATCTGCATCCAAATCAAGAAATTATGCAGAACCAAAATGGTGAGTCTTTCGAAGTGAAGAAACCAACAGTGGCCAAGTCTGATTCTGCTGTATCTGCATCTATGAACGTTTTCTATGCGAATAATTTAAGTGAATGTAAAGAATTGGATTCTGGGATTATGATTAATAAGGTAAAGAAGGTTGGATCAGAAGCTCCCAATGACATGCTATATGGGGGTGTTGAATTCAGGAGGATGTATAAGGTGGATGATGATGATGAATCTGGATTTGAATTGTATGATACTGAAATTGAGGAAAGAATTTCAGGGCAGGATTTGTTGGAAGGATCAGATTTAGCTGGTTTGGGATCCACAAAATCTAGTTCTTGCAAAGATAATGCAATGCTTGATGCTTGTGATGCTGCTGAACCAGGAGGAGATTCTTTGAACAAGCTGATAAGTACTCCATTGAATTCTGAGATCTCCGATCATTCCCGGAAAAAGAACAAATATAAGTGCAGGATCTGCAGCAAGACTTTCAAATCCCATCAGGCCCTTGGAGGTCACCAAACAATCCACAGAAAAAGCAATAGCTGTGCTCTAGAGCATATTGAGGATTCTGAGAAAATCACCCAGAGTTGCAGTTCTCCTGAAATCGAGGCCAGTCGCAAGCTTGTGAAAGTCGAGTATGTTGGGAATTCAGTGGAGGAGGAAATGAATGGGGTGACAATTTATGGAACAAAGGGGTATAAAGTGCATGAGTGCCGAATCTGTTTTAAGGTTTTTGCATCAAGGCAGGCTTTGGGTGGTCACAGGAGGTCTCACATCTTGAAGAACTTGGAAAACAGTGACAAACAGCCTGCAAAGCAGCTAGAATTTTTTGATATCAACGATCTTATTGATCTTAATCTTCCAGTAATGCACAATGAAGAGGCTAATGGTGACATCGGATTCAAGTTGTGTTGGATTGGAAGTGACTGCAAGAGTAAGACGCTAGTAAGCCTAGTTGCTAACTGATGAAAGGTGGTGCCAAATATTGCATTTTTCAGAATTTCCAGAGCCTAAAATTCTCTGGTAGCTTTTCATTCAGATTTCAATGGTGATTCATATTTGGAGATAGGACCTTGCAGCTGACAGCTGTTAACTGCCACTGGCTCAGTTCTAGCTTACTTTTTTTAACTGATACTTGGTATGGAAAAGTTCATTGCCATTGATGCTTTTCTTCAGAGTTTCAATACTGTAATATGATTTTCTTTTTTCTCCCCCCTTAAATCATATTGAAAAATAGAAGAAAATTAGATTTCTATGAGATATATCTCTCGTCCCGTTGTTGAAATGTTTTGAAGTATGGCAAATCCCAGTGAATTTCAGGTTCTTTTCAGCAAAGCCACCAAATATTAGGCAGCTACCAGAGAAGCCAAGAACTGGATGATCATTCATCAAATAAATCTTCTTCAGTATCCAAGCATTGAGTTCTAACCATTACCTTCTCTCTCCCCCCACCCCACCCCCCCCCCCCGCGGCCGCCCAAGGCTGAGGTTGAAATTAAAGGCCCTTCTCGGATTCATATTCGCCTCTGCTGTCAATTCATAATCCTACAGCGAATTCATGGCCTCATCAATGATAAAACAGAGAAAACATCATTAACTATTGAATTTCTCCAGCAGCCATGGCTAGACATGTTTGGCATTAAAACTTCAAATATGCCAAATAATACACCATTGTTGTCTGTTGCATGCAGGAATGAGTCTTCTGTAGACATAAGGCATAGCTAATATAATGCAAAAACAGATTATTTACCAATTGAGTAGGTTTTACCTTCCCATTGCCTCACCATGAGAAAGAACATATCTGGCCACATTTCTCGATCTTAATTTAAACCAATTCAAACCAGAGCCGATTTATGTCTTCACAGTTCAATAATTAAACTTTTTGATGCCAGAATCTTGACCATCGTAACAAACAAGATCAAACATGCTAGGGGTAACCATGCAAAAGGCTTTTAAGAATACTTTATTGTGAAGCAAACTTAAACTTCTTGGCTTTGAGAGAATGTAACAATTTCTCGTTCATGAAATTGAGAAGCCATCCATGGAATAACTAAACAAAGGTTAATGAGTTACAGTAACTTTTTGCTATTGTTCAATAACAAAACTTCTTGATGGGCCAATTTACATGGGTGTATAAATTAATTAGTTTTAAATGTTTTTAATAATTTCATGTACGATTAATATTTTATCGAATTGATTTTTGAATTTAAAATTATAAATACGTTAGTCGTGTGCATAAAATTATATATTGATCCGATATATATTATGTCAATCAACTATATCATTTTTCAGATATATATTTAACGATTGAAATTTTTTTACATCAAATAACTAGTTAAATATTTTTAATTCACTCAAAATTTGAGATGCATGATTCATATGAATAAAGCATGAAATCCAATGATTAGATTAAACAAATATAAAAACATATACTACTATAAGTGAATTATTCATCTTTTAATTTTATTGTATTTATAAAATGTTCACTTATTTCGGCATGTTTTCTTTACATGGAAAGCAAAATATGATAATATGATGATTAAAAAAAAGGGAGTGGTTATTAGAGGCTATACGGCAGCAAAGGGCGGCTCCCTTGGTTCAGAGTCTCTCAGCCAGTTACGGTAATTCCACAGGTTTGATGTTCCATATGTCCCGGGCATATTCATGAATTGTTCTGTCACTGCTGAAATTGTAAGAACCTGCAGTATTCAAGATCGACATTCTCGTCCATCTCTGCCACAAAACAGTTATAAATATTAGAAACAGATGAATAAACATTTTAATTTACGTTAATATGTAAATTGGCTCCGAACTATATATATTTTTTAACAATTTATTATTTAAAGAAAAAATTTTTGCATTTGGGTATTAATATTTCCATCAAGCAAGTTAACGAACTAACACTAATACATAAAATACTTGTGGGTTGGTTGAGCAATATGAGTTTGCCACATTTTAGGTTAATGTCATGTCATTATTTCAAAACATATTTGGCTTAACATGTGACTTTTACTGGTTGATCATGTCATGTGTAACAATGCTCGTTCATTGGGATAATCTACTTAGGTACTTGATTGTGAATTTCTTTCTTGGAATCAAATCATTAAAAAGTAGATAACTTGAGATCAATTTACATATTAACCCTTTTAGTTTTTAACAGAGTTAAATGCATCGAATAGGGTTGCACAGTATCAATCACAAAAAATAGGGGGACGTTGCAAAACGATGCAACAGCATTGCAATTTATGTTACTCCAACTCTTCATTTTCTTGAAATACTCATGTCCAACGCATATTAAGACATGAATATGGACATATGACTTTCCCAAAACCCTTCAAATACATGAAAAACTTGAAAAAATTGATCATATCTATGTCCAACACTAACACATGAGTCCGAGTAACTTAAATTGCAGTCATCATATCCGGAAAAAAAAACGTAGTAGTTCTTGCTTTGATGAAACATGCATGAATTTATAATGTAAGGGTATGCAAAGAAAAAGGTTACTCACTTGCTGGTCTTTATATGCCTCATCAACCTTCTCTTGGCATTCGACATAACTAGGGAAGTCCTTGCCAACTAGGAAATAGTCTGCACGACCGAAACCTTCATTTCCTTCTAATGATCCCATCAGTTCATCGTAGTTGTAAGGTCCGAAGATGCCACTTCTGACAAATTCCTTAACTTCTTCAAAGCGAGGATCCGGAACAAACTGTAGTAAAGATGTCAGCTAGGTCAATGAAGTGAAACAACTAAGGAAAACCAATAATCCGACCATACAAAGCATACCTTCCCCTCAGCTCTTTCTTTCCTAAGCCCGGCAATCTCGTGAGCTTTAGCCCCAAAGAGGAAAAAGTTGTCTTCTCCAACCTCTTCTCGTATTTCAACATTGGCACCATCCAAGGTCCCAATTAGAATGCAACCATTCATCGCAAACTTCATATTGCTGGTTCCACTTGCCTCCATGCCAGCAGTACTGCATGTAGTAAAGGGAAAACAATAAAAAAAATCAGAGGGTTGTTCAGATGCCCCAGTGTCTACTTTGCTATCCAATAGCAATAGAAGCCTCGTATAAAAGGCATACACCAAGCTCATTGCAAATCAGAAAAAAACATCGGATTCATTTTAAGTTAAAACCACCATAGTCTGAGCTTGATTAAGCTTCATGCATTGAAGTTAAGCCAATTAATATAGGATAAATAATGCATGATGCTTCATCAAACGACTAAGGATAGGCTTTCCCAAGCTATAAAGCAGATTATATCTATGTTGCTCCAACTCTTCATTTTTAAATACTTGTGTCAAACACACATATTTGGACATTGGTATAAGGTTATGACCCTCAAGGACCCTCCAAATACATGGTAAAACTTAAAAAGATTAAACAGACCCGTATCGGACGCATACACATATCTGATACTCGCAGTCGAGTCTGAGTACCATAGGATTATATCCTTTTACCAGTAGGAGTTGTTGTGTAAGCTAGGAAACTTTCCTGCTTCCGCATCTTGTTTACAGTTTAAGCAAAAAGCAAAATTATGTAACTAAGAATTATCCATGCAATGAATAAAATTGAAATACCTGATATGTTGCGATAGCTCACTTGCAGGGATAAGCAATTCAGCCACGCTTACGTTGTAGTCAGGAACAAAAACAACCTAAAATAAGAATATAACAAGACATTCAATAAATCATATCAGGACCATGATTAACGCTATCAGGTCCATTAATGATATCTTGCACTAAAGACGTACCTTCAGTAAATCACCTATATCAGGATCATGATTCACTGTAGCTCCAACATCAGTAATGAATTTAACAATTCTCTTGGCTTGCACATAAGTGGCAAACGCTTTTCCCCCAAATATACAAACACGTGGAACAAAATTTTCTTTTCTTTCTGAAGCACTCATTTCTTTCATCATCTTGTACCGGTAAACAATGCCCAAAATATTCAGCAATTGACGCTTGTATTCATGGATGCGCTTCACCTGAAAAAAAGGGGATGAGTTTTACATTTTAAAAGACTAATAACAATGCATTTTGACAGAGCCTTCAGATCTAACTGTCACACGACTATTAGCAATAGCTATGAAGGTCTAAAAGTATTTACAACATTATCACATCCAAATACTAAACAAAGACACTATTATGTCCGCAATATGAGCTAAAAACACTGTGTTGTAGAGGTAATAGAATCTGGTTGCATATCCTTCTTAAAGAATATCTGCAGGCTCTTACTCTTAGATTGCAGCCCATTTATTGAGTTAAAGATTATGCACCTTTTACTTACATAATAACTGCTTCCATTTATCTGATGATAAGTATAATTCTTTCGTTACTTTTTCCAGAGTAGTTGACAAGTTACCTGGATGTCGAACATTGCATCAGGGCTTACTACATAGCCCGTCTTATCTTTAAGGAAGGACACAACCTTTAACTTGTTGCTCCTTTTTGCAGCCCTCCACTGGGCCTGAAGATCCTCATTATCTGCAAACTATGAACACAAGCCATAACACTGATTAGGGTCTTTAGTAATAACCAAAGGATCCAGAAGTTTTCTCATATGTACAGTCATTAGAATTAACCATAAAACGTGATAATTTTGTTTTTTGTTTTTGTTTTTTCCTTTTAGAGAAGACAAAGATACAAAGTTTTCACATATATCAGAATCCTACATGCTAGCTATTTCATGAAATTCACAAGCAACGCCTAACCTGTGAAATAACAACAAATATTAGACGTGCCTGTATAATCAGCAAGACATGATGGGACAAGATGCTACAAAAGGCAATCTGGCTGTTTTTCTTGTGAAAGAAGCATTTTAAAAGATATCTCCAAAGTAGCTAGTTTATTGCTCACAAAATTTGCCAAGTTAAATCATCATTGGTCATTCACAAATCTCAAAGAGGGTGTAAATAAATTTCACTTCTATCACATGACCAAGAGCACATGTCAATATATGTTCAGAAACATACAAAATGATTCTACAAAAAGTTTTACAAGAGGGGGAAAACGAAACCCAGATATGGCAGACTACCTTTCTAAGTTCAGCCAACTTTTCAGTATTCAAAACCCAATCTTCTGTGCCTGTCCAGCTCGTTATAATTTTACTCAACTCTGGATTGCAGAAACGTATCCATCTTCTTGGTGTGACCCCATTTGTTTTATTTTGAAATTTCTCAGGCCACAGCTGCCAAAATTTGAGCACAGAGATCAATAATAGGATCATTTTCCCAGTAGATACAAACTGAAGAAACTCAATTTTTATCATCAAGTTGCATACTTTGGTGATTAAACAAAGTAAGAGGTTCTATAAATTGCATTACCTGAAAAAAATCATTAAATACTTCGTCTTTTACTATCTCACTATGTATCGCAGCAACTCCATTTACTGCATGACCACCTACGACACATAGGTTAGCCATACGAACCATCTTTGGGGGCTCTGGTACTGATTCTGGGATCTTTTTCTTCCCTTGAGTGCCTTCCTTTACAGGTTTATTTTCTCCATCAGCAGACTCTTCTTCTTCTTCTTCTTCTGCTGCTGCTGCTGCTGCTTCTGCTTCTGCTTCTGCTTCTGCTTCTGCTTCTTCTTCTTCTTCTTCTTCTTCTTCTTCCTGTTCAGATTTTCCAAGTTCATCACTGGGAACAGCAACAGGACTTTCCGTGGGTTTAACAATTAAATCTGAAAAAGCAGCCGGCAGCTCAACATTTTCTAAAATTCTCATCTGCTTCAGTTTTTTCTCCAGTAAGTTAGAATCTGCTGTGCCATACTCTGAAACTATGGTGTGAATTAGCTGCAAACAGTATTAAGAGGCAGAAAATTGAGTTAGAATAGGAATTCCCAAAAAAAAAAAAAGAAGTTGTTTTTGGATTATGCAGGTGTTCCATCTGACCTCCTCATCAATCATTTCTATAATCTCCACATGTCGAGGCAACAGTTTCTGCATAAGTTCTAAACTCCATTTCTCCAAAGCCTCAGGTAGAACAGTATGGTTTGTATATGCCACAGTTCTAAAAAAAGGCATTACAAGGTATACAAGTTATCAAACATAAGCCTATTTTAAGAATGAATATCAGTGATTAACGAATAGGGAAAAGAAAAAGCAGAAAATTAGAAGGGGAAGATCTATTTTTAGTTTTTTCTACAAAAACCATGTCATAAACAAAGCAAATTTGAGATAAATAAGTTAACTGTGAGAAAGTGCAAATGTCCAACATGCACAAGCACTGGTACCAAGCAAACATTCTGAATTTAATGAATATCAAGTAACTAAAATTACAATAAAGTACGAGTCAAAAATAAATTGAACACTGGAATAGATCAAAATTTTGAAACAGCAGAAAGGTATCTTTAATGTGGGTAACACAGGGTATGGCTTGAGCTTCTCAATAAACTCTTCTAGCACATATGTTTGAAAAGAAAAAATAAAAGATTTGTCATGCATAAGGGAAACAACCATGACCTAGAGTACCTTTGGGTGATATTCCAGGCCTCCTTCCAGCTTAAACCTTTCACATCAATCAAAATTCTCATCAGCTCTGGAATGCAAAGAGTGGGGTGAGTATCATTCATTTGCACAGCAACCTTCTCAGGAAATTCTTCCCATTTGACCTTTTCTCCCGACCTTCTCTCAAAACGTGCAATGATATCTTGTAGAGAGGCTGAGCATAAGCTATATTGTTGCTTCAAACGGAGGATTTTGCCTTCAATTGAGTCATCCCCAGGGTAGAGTACATAGCAAATCTGATATTCAAACATATTTTATAAGTCACGTCACTGTCCCACTTGGATCGACATTATGCATGAAAAATCAACACAAAAAAAAAAGAAATAAATAAAACAAACACTATATGTGATTAGGGACACAAATGATGCGGAGACAAATCGAAATGCAGTTAAAACTCTTGAGATTTCTGAAAGAGGGCAACCACAGAACAATTGCCCAAAACTGATGACGTACACTCTGTTGCAAGACCAATAACCATTTTAGAAATTTTGTTTTATTACTTTAGTTGTAATGAACCTTGTTTCATACTCCTCCAACATAGCTCCAGGCAGCTCAGATTTTCTGATGAGACTCTGAAGAGATGTCCCAACAAATAGCTTGGCTTATGAAGGCTAAGCAGATATATTGTCAGAAGCGAATATACACAATGAAAAGAAATTAGAACAGACCTTTTCAGCGTTATATAGGGCCTCAGCTGCTTGGGTATGTTCTCCGGAATTAAAAGCAGATAGATCAAAGTCTTCTGCGGGAGCTTTTGTTGACCAGAGTCTTAGGTTGATCGTGGTTTTAGTTTTATATCCTGGTATTGGGACATCATAAGCAACAGCCTTTATATCCTCTCCTCCAATCCAGTGTTTCTTTCCATCTGAATCTGTAACAACCTTGCCATAAAACTTGATAGGATATGTAACATCGTTTCTCACAATTTCCCAAGGATTGCTCATCTAAAAAGAGCAACCACAATCAAGCCAAGATAATGATGTTGGTCAGTTAAGAGAGGGAAAAGAAAAAAAAAAAAAAAACTAGTATTCACTATGTAAATGTTAGATAGACATATGTATACATTTGTGTCTACAATGATCGCTTCAAAAAGTGATAACAAACAGATAGCAAGTATACCTCAAGCCAATCTTCAGCAACTTCTTCCTGCCCGTCTTTTGTAATACGCTGTTTAAATAAGCCATACCTATATCTAAGTCCATAACCCCATGCTGGATAATTTAATGTTGCCAAAGAGTCCAGAAAGCAGGAGGCAAGTCGACCAAGGCCTCCATTCCCTAGGGCGGCATCAGGCTCCTATAAATCAACCAAAGCATTTAGCTGTCATAACATAACAATGTGAACAAAAGCATATAGACACCCTCCCTGTCTTTCTTTTTGAAATACACAAAATCAATCAGAGAGGTGATTTTTAGAAAGAACTAAGGGAAAAAGTTTTATATTTCTAGACAACAGCACTATGGTAGCTGGTATAGGCTTCAAATAAACTTGTCTTATATGGCCAGCTGCTTTGATAAAGAAGAAAATTTAAAAATAACTAACTCAATTATAGTTCCATTCAAGATAAACATTTATAGTTTAATTCTTGAGCAGGCTGGAGAGTCCTTTATCCACTCCAATCATTTTCTATTGTCAGAATCTGCTGTAAAGTAAGGTATGCTAAAGAAAAAAATTACATAAACAAACCAACCTGGAAAGCTATGTTTTCAAGGTTGTGCCCAAGCTTACTCAAAGCCTCCGCATAAGCTCCAGTAAGCCCTAAATTACCAACTGCATTCAACAGTGCCCGACCCTAAAAAAGAAATAATAAATGCTGAAATAGAAACATCTTCAGAGTGAGTTACAGAACTCAAGTATTGAAGGACGAACAATTGCACACCTGTAGAAATTCCATTGACAAATAGTACGCCTGCTTTACATTCAATCTTTCGTAAAAATCATATGTAGCATTCCAGTTTATAATAAGAGCATCGCGAATACTTTGTGCAGTTGCAAAGAAAGCCTTTGGAAGATCGAATTTCTCGGGGGAAAACAATGGGGTGAACTCTGCATGGTATTTGATACTAGAGCCAATAGATGAAGCGTCTGGAGGGAAAGCATGAAGAGTGCCTGGAGATTCTAAATCAAATAACAAAGAATAAAAGTTACAATGAGAAGGGAACAGTGAAGGACGTTGTAATAGATTATATAAAATTTGACCCTATTCCAGAATTGTTCAGTGCAATACAAATTCAATTTATACTGATACAAATTAACTATTTTGTGGATATTTTGCCCTAGCCTAATATTATACAAGACCGACACAGTATAAACTTCAAGTTACGGCTTTTGTGTGCTTTATACAAACTATTTTGCACTTAATTAGCTCATTACGAAATGAAAAATATTGTTCGTACTCAGATACTTTGTCTGTGATCCTTCATTTCTCAATAAGCCAACTTCCATTCACGATGCTTGCCATGCCAGCATCAGAAAAGGATCCGAACCCAACAAACGATATGAATTTAGCTAACCAGCAAAATAACAAGATAGCTTAATTAGACGATCTCAACCATCTAAGAAGCAAGCTATTTTTTTTCCATTTTTTCTCCCTTCCAATAAGCCGTTGAAGGCTTCAAAATTATTCAATGACTCAATGGAAATAAGATAGTTCAGATCAACAGGTCAAGTGACTCATTCATGCCTTAAAAATCAACCAGATGATGAGTCCCAATCACTTTTCAATGCTAATAAGGTAACGTGAAAGTAGATACCATCCTAGCACATCAATAGATCTAACAGTCAGATTATTATTATTATTATTTTGTTACTAAAACTCATTTTTTGACAACAGTCAATCAAACATCAGCTTCGACTAATATCAAAGATGCAAAGTTTAAATTCAAATCAGCAAAGTCTAGATGTGAGATAAAGATGATTCCAAAAGTATCAGACAAGAGTACGAATAGAAACAAAAGTTCATAAAAGATGAAGCCAAGAACCGAATCTTACTGTGAACAATAGTCAGCACTCAGCAACAAAAATCGCATTCAAACTCTTTCTCTCTCTCAGACACACTCAATACATATATATATATATATACACAACTTTAGATCTCATTCTTGATCCGTTGATCGTTCCACTAAAAACTTCATAATGATTAATTAATGTTTGAAAAAGAAAATACGAAAAAGAATAAAAAACAACATCGTATTTTCACTTCACAATCAGTAGATTCTGAGTACCAAATATCAAGTAAACAATAAAAAGCCAATTAAACAACAAAATAAATTTCAAAATCGGCAAATTTCTCTTCTTTTTCTTTTTTTTCAGAGGAAAGTATCAGAAGCAAGCATTAACATTAAAGAATAACTTTAAAAAAATCCACAAGTTTCCAGTTAATCAAGCAGATAAACATACAAAAAAAAAAAAAAACTTCGAAAAATAAAAAGTAAAATGTAAAAACAGAGCATTTGCATTTCTATACGGACATTACAAAACGAGATCGAACCTTCTTGTTGAGTTACTGGATCTTTCACCTTCTGTTGCGGCTCACTCGACACACACCTCACGGAAAACGACCTCCTCATCGGCCTAAGTCGCCACCTCCTAATCAGCATCAACTGTTTCGCTTTGATTCCGCTTCCACCTCCTCCGCCACCGCCACCATTTCTTCCGCGGCTGAAGTCGACGAATCTAGTCACCGCATTGCAACTCGAAACGGCTTCCGTTCCTCTCGGCGTTGCCGAACACCTCCAGGTAGCCATCTCTCTTAGCAAATTGCGAAAACTGAGGAGATCAGAGTCGTAGTATTGTGTGAAGTAGAAAATAACCGATTCACGAGAATTATTATATGCATGGAGTTTCAATCACCTGCTATCCAAATTATTTTTTTCATTGTACGCTATCCCACATGGCAATATGCTATTAATCCACGTGGGAGATAATTTTACCGTCTAATATCACCGATTGCGGAGTTCGGATTATATAAATGCATAACCCTTTTTCCGCTTCCTTACAGTACACTGGGCGTTTTCTTATTGGTTTCAATGGAGATTGGAATCCGTCTTGGTGATGCGGGGTGATTTGAGCGTTGCAGTTTAGGTTTCTGTTTTGGTAACGGAAGGAGAAGATTTTAGTTTAAGCGAGATTTTTTTTCATTCTATCATAGCAAAAGGACAATAGAGACTGGGGAGGGAAATATGGGTGCCAAGTAGCTCTGCTCCGTCCAGTTGTAAGCATTTGATTGGATTTTCGTAATCCTGTCGAGATCGTTATATGGCGAGTTGAATTATGACCCGGTCTAGACGAAATCGAAAATCTATTTGAAATGTAGCGTTTCTTTGAATTGATTTTGGCATAGATATTAATCAAATATATTTAATTTAATTTGATATTTTTTTAGCAATTTAAATAATTATAATTATTCGAAGAAAAATTTTAATTAATTTTAATATTTTATTTTTAAATTAATAAAAATTTTAAAAATATTATAATTTTTTTAAAATTTTAAAAAATTAATAAACAAAACTTATTCAAATAGGTGAAATTTATTT
>JBBYHL010000022.1:1263044-1281476 GCA_038381835.1 Adansonia madagascariensis
AAAATTTTATAAAAATATTGATTATACATTTTATCCTGAAACCTTAAAAGTAAGGGGAAACCTTAATAAGTTGTTTTTTAAAAGGAAAAATAATTATCGATTAGCCACGTGTAACCACAAAAGATTGGCCACGTGTATGACAAAAAGAGGAAGTACCGATTCTTTCGCGACATCTCAAAAACTCTCTCGGCTCAAGCCTTCGATGTCTCAAATTTTTTCATTAAAAAAAAATTGTTGTTTTGTTTCGTTGAAACGACATCTTCAAACTACATAAAACGGTTAAACAATAAAAATAGAGAAATTCCGGGAGACAAAGAACAGAAAGAAAGAGGAGACCCTTTGCTTCTCCTTCATTTTCCCTTATTCGCACGCAAAGCCATCAACTTTTTTGGTAAATTTATTTAAGTCATTTCTCTTTCCGAACTTAGTCCAGCAATGGCTGCTGCTGCTGCTGCTGCTGTTTCTTCTTCTTCTTCTTCTTCAATGGCGTCGTTTAGTGGTTTCAGTTTATGTGCTAAACGTTCCATTTCCAATAGAAATAATGTCTTTGTAGTTCAACCACGCCTTTCTTTGAGTTTTCCTTCAAAACCCAACTCCTTAAAACCCTTTAAACCGCTTCAGTTAAGGAAAAATGGCGTTTTTGAGAGGTTTTCTAGGACTTCTTCGAGGTCTTTCATTGTTCGTTGCCAAGCTTCAACGGGAAGGGTAAGCTTGTTAAGCAATAGTAGTTATGAAAATTTGTACAGCCGACAGTTTATTGGATGGTTTTCGACGCCTCAGCTCAATATATTTTTATTCATTTGTTAGCCATTCCTGAATTTTTTTTTTAAAAAAAAAAACCTTTTGGATTATTTTAATTAATTTAGTTTTGTTGGTGTTAATGAGATTGAATTGTTTTGATTTTGAGCTAATGTTGTATGTTTTATTTGTTGTTTGTAGCTCTATTTTGTCTTGGTTTAAGCCAGTAGTGCTAATTTATGAATTTAAAATATACTTTTTTGCTGCCTTATCTCTGCAATGTTCTTATTAAGTGTTTTTATACTTTATAGTGCATTTAAAAATTTGATTTTTTGTATTATAATTTGAGGCAGCTTGCTTTTTCTACGTAATTTCCTTTCGGGAATTTATTTTTTGAGTTGGGGTTGGGCTGTTATGACAGGTTACTCAACAAGAGTTTACAGAAATGGCCTGGCAAGCCATTGTTTCATCTCCAGATGTGGCTAAAGGGAACAAGCATCAGATAGTGGAGACAGAACACTTGATGAAGGCTCTGTTGGAGCAGAAGAATGGTCTTGCTCGTCGGATATTTTCCAAAGTTGGAGTTGACAATTCTCGCCTTCTTGAAGCCACCGATAAGTTCATCCAACGCCAGCCAAAAGTAACTCCTTCCACATTCTAATCTATTCTCCTCGATGTTTGCACAACACCTTGACCTTTGATTTTAGTTAATTAAACTTTGCTGCACCGTTTGCCCCTACTTCTTATGACAATCTGTATTGTTTTTTTTCTTTTTTTTTTTTTTTTGAAGTGCTTTGGCAAAAAGTTGTACCTTGTTGAAATCCGTTTTTAATTAGAAGTTTATTTTATAGTTAATTCTTGATCATGTCAGCTACGTTTCATCTGCGGATTAGCTAATGCTGTTTCCTGATCATATCTCTTCTTTGCTGTCCAACCATGCTAGGTTTTGGGTGAATCAGCTGGTTCAATGTTAGGACGTGATCTGGAGGCTCTGATACAGCGAGCAAGGGAGCACAAAAAGGAGTACGGGGATTCATTTGTTTCTGTTGAGCATTTGGTTCTTGGATTTGCACAAGATCGACGTTTTGGGAAGCAGTTGTTCCGGGATTTCCAGATATCCCACCAAGCCTTGAAATCCGCAATAGAATCCATTAGGGGACGTCAATCAGTTACTGACCAAGGTAACAGAATTTTCTCTTTTTTTCCTTTCTGTTTAACCAAACCATACATTCCAGGAATTTGCTTGGTTAAATGAAATTGGCATGTAGAAAATATATTATGTGTTCACTTCACTGTTTCCCTGACACCATGACTTTGATTATAGATCCTGAAGGAAAGTATGAAGCATTGGAGAAGTATGGGAAAGATTTGACAGCAATGGCAAGAGAAGGAAAGCTTGATCCGGTGATAGGAAGAGATGATGAAATACGCAGGTGCATCCAGATCCTCTCTAGGAGAACAAAGAACAACCCTGTGCTTATTGGTGAACCGGGTGTGGGGAAAACTGCAATCTCTGAAGGGTAAGTACTTAGGTTTCTGCTTCATGTATGGTCACGTACATAGCTCTGCTGGGAAACGGGATCATGAATGTTTAAGTAATGATCTTCTTTATTTTTTATTCATTAATTAATTTTTTTTTTCAAATTCCTGACATATTATGTCAATAATTCCAAAATATATTGCTGATTTTCAATATTGTGAACTTTTGGTGTCCTCATTATTAATTTAAGGCTTAGTTTAATGCGTTGTTGTAGCATGCTATTATAACTAATTTACAATAACTAGGTCTGGCATTTCTGATGCAGGCTGGTTATTTCTTGTGCTCCTGGTATTAGGGTGCCTCGATGAAGTCAATTTGCCCTAATTAGTGATTTTGCAATTAGTGTTAGCTTAAATTGTACATTATCTACATGATCTCACAATACCTTTTAACAGGCTTGCCCAGAGAATTGTGCAAGGGGACGTCCCTCAAGCTTTGATGAATCGTAAGGTGTGTGCTATGCCTTCAAGTTAACTAGCATTTTTTTTCCAGGAAAAACCAAATACCGTTTTTCAGGGGGGGGTGTTGGGTGTGGGTTAGTGTTCTAGGGTCACAATATTGCTACTCTATCTTGGCTAGGATGAAATAGTGAATGCTGACCAACTGATTTCCTTCTATAGCTTATCTCACTTGACATGGGTGCACTCATAGCTGGGGCTAAATTTCGGGGAGAATTCGAGGACAGGCTGAAGGCTGTACTTAGGGAAGTAACAGAATCAGAGGGCCAAATTATCCTCTTCATTGATGAGATTCACACAGTTGTGGGGGCAGGTAAGGTTTTTGTTTTTTCTAGTTTTAGATGCTGATTATCCAAAACCTGTAAAGTTGGCTAAACTGTGAGAACCTTTTTGCTGTTTATGTTGGGGTCTGTGTGTTATATCGGTTTGTGAAAGTTTATGCCTTCTACTGGATTGGAGATAATTGTTCTTCATGGAAATTATGTGTTTCTCTCCAATAAAATTCTAAGGCTGATAAACTGATTATACTTGATTCGTGTTCTATGGAAATGGTCTCTATTTCAGGTGCCACAAATGGTGCAATGGATGCAGGCAATCTTCTGAAGCCTATGCTTGGTCGGGGAGAACTGAGATGCATTGGGGCAACAACATTGGACGAATATCGTAAGTACATCGAGAAAGATCCTGCCTTGGAGCGTCGTTTCCAGCAGGTTTATGTTGATCAGCCATCAGTAGAAGATACAATTTCTATTCTCCGGGGACTTCGTGAGAGATATGAACTGCATCATGGAGTCAGTATTTCTGACAGCGCTCTTGTGGAAGCTGCAATCTTGTCTGATCGTTATATCAGTGGCCGATTTTTACCTGACAAAGGTAATATATGCCTGAACATAACAAATGGGAATTGCCGGATTGATGATGCTCATGCAAGTTGCAACCTGAGATTATAAAGTGCTATTGATTAATGGGTTATCAATTGTGACTAGAGTTGGAATAATTTGTAATGCACCACTAATGTATTTGACTATCTTCATGCTTTCTATTTTCCCACTTATGGGGATGGTTATTTGGTTTAAGACCTACGTTACGCGGACTGGGTGTGAGTGTTAAATAGGGGTATGTTCAATTTTTTCTAACTTTTTTCATGTATTTAGAGGGCCTTGCAAAGCATATTCCTTCACCCAAATCCAAAAAAGTGTTGAACACGGGTACTTCAGAAAAAATGATCATCAGAGCATAGTACTTTAAGAATTAGCTGCTTGAGTTTCTTAACATCTAAGATATTTTTTGACACTGCCTTTTTATTTTCTGAAATCATTTTTTAGGACTAATATATGGTTTCAAATTGCAGCTATTGATCTAGTTGACGAAGCAGCTGCTAAGTTGAAAATGGAAATCACTTCAAAACCCACTGCTCTTGATGAGATTAATCGTTCGGTACTGAAGCTGGAGATGGAGAAGCTGTCTCTCACCAATGATACTGACAAAGCTTCTAGAGATAGACTGAGCCGCCTCGATGCTGAGTTGTCCCTCTTAAAGGAGAGACAGGCTGAGTTGACTGAGCAGTGGGAGCACGAGAAGACCGTGATGACACACATTCAGTCAATAAAGGAAGAGGTATGCAAGCGTTTGCTAGGAATTTCTGTCAAAGCTTTATTTTCTACTGACATATTTTGTCATTTATCATCCGCAAGAGTGAAATGTTTCCAGATTTTGTTACCCTTTTAACCTATGTTACTCGGAATTTGGTGCGAGCGTCGGATGCAAGTATATGTCTTAAACGGATATGTTCAATTTTTCCAAGATTTCCATGTATTTGGAGGGTCCTTGGAGGATCATATCTCCATACGCATGCCCGGATATGCGCCAAACACGGGTATTAGACATGGATGATTCAAGAAAAATGAAGAGTGGAAGCAACATAGCTTTTAACATTAATGTAGAAGCTGATGAGAGGGCTGGCCTTTTATTTATATCATTTGAAGACATAATGAGTAGTCTGCTAACCATTTTATTTAAACAGATTGACAGGGTAAATATAGAGATCCAGCAGGCTGAGCGGGAGTACGATCTCAATCGTGCTGCTGAGCTGAAGTACGGGAGTTTGAACTCTTTGCAGCGTCAACTTGCTGATGCCGAAAAAGAATTAGATGAGTATATACAATCTGGAAAATCAATGTTGAGAGAAGAAGTTACAGGAAATGATATTGCTGAAGTCGTTAGCAAATGGACCGGGATACCGGTTTCCAAGCTTCAACAATCCGAGAGGGAGAAACTATTAAATTTGGAGGAAGTGTTGCATAAACGTGTCGTGGGTCAAGATCCTGCGGTTAGATCAGTAGCTGAGGCCATTCAGCGATCTCGAGCTGGTCTCTCAGATCCCCGTCGTCCAATTGCCAGTTTCATGTTTATGGGTCCCACTGGTGTAGGGAAAACGGAACTTGCTAAGGCCCTTGCATCCTACTTGTTTAATACAGAAGAAGCACTTGTTCGCATCGATATGAGTGAATATATGGAAAAACATGCAGTTTCAAGACTTATTGGTGCTCCACCTGGTTATGTGGGGTACGAAGAAGGCGGACAGCTGACAGAGACAGTTCGCCGCAGGCCCTATGCTGTAATTCTTTTTGACGAGATAGAGAAAGCTCACGCCGATGTATTTAATGTTTTTCTCCAAATTTTGGATGATGGGAGAGTCACCGATTCGCAGGGTCGTACTGTCAGCTTTACCAACGCTGTCATCATTATGACTTCAAATGTGGGTTCACAATACATTCTGAACTCAGATGAAGACACACCGAAAGACATAGCTTATGAAACTATTAAGCAGAGGGTGATGGATGCTGCAAGAGCAATCTTTCGACCCGAGTTCATGAATCGTGTTGATGAGTATATAGTGTTCCAGCCTTTGGACCGTGAACAAATAAACAGTATTGTGAGATTACAGGTAAGTTCCTCTTCGTGAATTCTTTGTGGCGTAATTGCTTGCATGTGCACTTCCACGATCTGGATTTTGTCGTGGATAGTTTATCATACCTTTACCTTTTCTTCCGTGTTTGTTTTACAGCTGGAACGCGTGCAAAACAGGATTGCAGATCGTAAAATAAAACTTAAGGTGACGGATTCCACTGTTCAGCTTCTCGGAAATCTGGGTTATGATCCAAACTATGGTGCTAGACCAGTCAAAAGAGTGATTCAGCAGAACGTGGAAAATGAACTTGCCAAGTGCATCTTGAGAGGAGAGTTCAAGGATGAAGATACCATCTTAGTCGACACAGAGCTAATGGCATTTGCAAATGGCCAGCTCCCCCAGCAAAAGCTAGTCTTCAAGCGACTCGACAATGATGATTCTGATACTCAAGGAACAGATAATAGTGAAGAAGCTTTATCACAGACTGTCTGAAAGTTGGTACTTCAAATGTTTTTGCCTAAATACTGTAAGTATTACACAATTTTGCATGGTGAATACCTTAAGCTTTACTCTTTGAATCTCTCATATTGTATTTGACTTCTCTTTTAAATCACAGACTCACAATTTATATCCTAGATATATATTATTTTACTGATGGTTGTAATATGTTCAGTTTATAGAAGTAATCATGGCTCAGGATGTTTTCTTTGGGCCTGTGTAAGACAGGTGTTGGAATTGAAACCAATGAGTAAAAAAACTTGACCTTAGGTCGAACCGTTCGAAACTTTCAGATCATTTTTCAACTGGTTGAAACGGTTGAATCGGATTGTTCAATTAAAAAAAGATTAAATATTAAATTAACGGAGTAATGGTTATTTATCGGTTGAATTTATTTTTTGCCCGTTCATTAGATGGTTTTTTGTATGCATCGAACTAGATAGGCCATCGGCTCCCTATTGAACCACTTGGAACATCGATCTGGTTTTTTTCAACATTGATTAAAAACATTGATATGTCATCCGTTTGTTTAGACATTGATGTGCCTATCATTTAAGGTCTGAGTGAAATGAACAAGGTGTCAGATATCCATCATAAATCTTGCCATTTACTTTCAAATTCCTGTTTATTCTTCGGACTGCAATTCTATAAAACATCTGAATATCAGCAAAACATAGCTGTTCGAGGCATGGCTCCAAAAGCCACGCACACAGACACACACGAGAGCAATGGGTTTGAATTTATGGCCTCCATTTTCAATGGCTTTGAATTTATGGCCTCTATTTGTCAGGGGAAGCTCGCATAAAAGGATTCCTCTGGTTTGCATGTTCTCAAAAGACTTATATTTAGCAACAAAACTGTTCATTTTCATTGAGATAATTCATTGGATTCCTCTGGGTGCAAAACGTACTCTCAATGCTAAAGTCCGTATATTTTTTGAAACCTAAGGTACAAATGTTCAAGTTTATTTTACAAAACATGTAAAATTCCTTTTTTTTTTTTTTGAGGGGGGGGAGGGGGCCTATATGCATGATCTTCTTATAATTCGAAAAGTAGAGAATTCGATATTAGCACATTTACTATTAATAGAAGCATAGTTAATGAAAAATTTTAAAATAAAGAATGATGCAATAAGAATTGTATGATAATATCAAACACATCAGTTCAGAAAAAGATGAACCTGTTAATTTGTGAAATTATGAACCAAACCCATCACTTTCTGCTATACATGCAAATTCATACACGCAAGGCACTCAGCAACATAGTCACATGTATGTGACAAAACAAGGAGACATCTGTTCCAACAACTTTGGATATCCGAATCCGATATCCGGCACATATGCCAACTCTATTATGGTCAGATCCTCTTCTCTTGGCCCTATAGTTTTTGGCTTTGAAGTTTGTCACAAATAGTAATTAATCATCTATGCCGGTAGGACCTCCTCTTGACTTCAAATTGATCTTTTCGCATCTTCTGAAGCATCAAAGCTCTTGTTTTACCATCAGATTTGAGACCAAGCTTTTCCATTTTGAAGTACAGCTTCTTTGCTGAATCAACTTTGCCTCTTAAGCACATTCCTTGAATAACAGCATTATAAAGAGAAACATTTGGTGGAACTCTCTGTAAATTACCAAAAACAGAAAGAATTCTTAAATGTCAATCTTTACAAATTCAAGGGATCTACCAGCAGTTTTCATAGGAAGATAAGAAGACTAATCATAATCTTTTTGGTCTTGCGGAGTTCGTATAAAATTCAACATTGATACCAAGGACAAGTAAATTTTTTTAAACCTTCTCATAATGGAACCTGTTTGACCATGACTATGCAACTTCATTACTTCTTTCATTTCATTCATCATGCACATGGTGCCTAACTTATGTTGCCCCGATTTCCCATTTTTCTTAAAATACCTGTATCTGGCACAATTTCCAATATGGATATGGGGATATGACCCTCCAAAAGCCCTCCAAATACATTGAAAAACATAGAAAAGATAAAACATACTCATGTTGGAAACATACCCATATTCAACACTCACACCCAAGCTCAAGTAACATAGTGCCTAACTACAAAATACAAAACGGAATTTCTATTCAACTCCAATAAGTGAGGCCCTTATTGACCGCTAATAAAATAACAATGATAACATTTTGTGATGTTGGTCAATGATGAAGCCTTTGTCCTATCAGGGAAAAAATGTTTTAGTCTTAGTTTATGCTTTGGATGCTCCAAGTACCATAAATAGTTTCTTCCAAAAAATTTTGTTTAAAAAGAAATCAGGAATATCACTTCGCATTCAGTCGCATGCTTCTAACAGACTTTAGAACTCCCAAGTTTAGTAAAAAAGTTGCTTGAAGATCAACTAAATGAAGATAAGCTAAATTCATTTAAACAACAAAATATTCGTTTAGAGCATATTAGTGTAGCATGTCCAAAAATGTAAGCTTACGTATAAGATTTCCTCCACTTCATCCCAAAGAGATCCCCAGATGCAGTTTCTTAGTAGCGACAAATGAGTAAATGTATCAGGAATACACTTCTGATGAATCATGTGGTCATAAACTTGCAATGCAACTTTTGGTTTCCTGGCAGTCTCGCAAGCGCCAATGACGAGATTATATGATGCAGTTGAAACCGACAATCCTGAAGCTTCCATTTGCCATAAATGCTGCAAGGCCCTATCCCACGAACCAAGCTTCTGGCACGACATTAATGCAGTGCTGTAGAGATGAAGATTCACTAGTGTGCTCTGTTGTCGTATTCTTTCAAAGAGGTGAAGAGCATCGGCATGTTGATTCGCCCTATACAAAGCGCTAAGCAGTGAATTCCATGTGAAAGCATCCGGTTTATGACCCAAGGATATAATAATATCATATATTTTAAAAGCTAATTTGACCTCTCCAGCTTTTCCAAGTGAATTGATTACTGCATTGCATGCTACTGGATTTGGCTTCAATCCATCATTCAACATTTTCTGAAAGATAGATAACGCTAAATCCCATTTCCCTTCCTTTGCACATGCGCTAATCACAGCATGCATTGTGTCATCCCGGGGTTCTAGTTTGTTTTGAATCATCTCATAATAAGCATCAAGTGCCAATTCGCTCTGACTACAACGAACAAAAATGCTAACTAGCAAGGAATAAGTGACTTGTGTTCCAATATAGCCATTTTCCTGGATTCTTCTCCACAACCTCTCAGTTTCAACCCAATTGTTCAATCTTCCACAAATAGATATAACTGTATTATAAACAATCACATCAAAACATTTTCTCTGTTCGGAATCCCCTTCCAATTCTGCAAACATATCAAGGGCTGCATCACAACCCTGAGTATCTGCAATGGCTTTCAGTATTAAGCTATAAGTATGCCCTGTAATAATATCATTGGTCTTCATGAACTCGAAAGTTCTCAATGCATCATCAAGCAGCCCATTTCTTAGCATGCAAGAAAGAAGCGAATTGTATGCATGAGCATCGGGTTGAAGACCTGATAACTCCATTGATCTACACAATTCCAATGCACTTCTAAGCTTGTTGGACCTACTAAGCATCAAAATTCTTCTCGATAATTCGTCTTCGTTCCTTTCCTCCAAAAAATGTACCTTGCTATCATCATGTACAGCATCCTTCCCCTTTGAACTTGTTGAAGGCTGACCAATAATACTTCGGGGCTTAAAATCCAAATTTTGAGCAACCACCAAATTTCCCCAAGGAGGCAAATTTTGACCCAAAGAATCCAACTCAAATTCTTCTTTCTCTTTTTGAATCAAACTATTTTCATCATCATCTTCACAAACCATCTCAGATTCAAAACTAGCAGCCATTTTCATTACTTTAACCCTCTTATCTATCCTAGTGGACTCGAATTGCGAATTCATCCTTGCCATTTTCGTTGGTAAACGACCAAACCAAACATAGTTATCAATTTGCATCCAAACCATGTTTAGCCTAGATTGCACTACACGCCTTCTGCAAGTTTTCGTAGCCAAAGCACCGTAGAAGCAACCATAAAACCACCTAAAAGAGACAGTATCTCTACTTTGGCTGTATGAATGATACCGGCGTCCAAATCCATTCGATATTATAGCAAACGAAGTTGCTTTCCTCAATAATTCTCCCATAACCAAACACTAGAGAACATCAATAAACAGATCAAATAATAAAAACTTCACTAAAAATTCAACTTACATGAGCAAAAGCCCCCAACTTTGAGAGCATGAACGAACCAATTGTAAGATAAACTTTAAGCAACACTTCTTAGTTCTCCGAAGAAAGCATACTACTTTGGCATAAACCAACAAAAAGTTTTGAACTTTGAGGCTCAGACAAGCAAATAGAAAAGACCCATTTCAAGTTTAAAGCTTGAAATCAGAAACAAAGAAATTAAACCTTCTTGTTTTTAAATGAAACAGAGTTACCTGCAAAGAGCTATGGGACTTCAAAGATGGTAGTGAGTAGTGGGAGATGGAAGAACCTTCACTCCTTTTTTTTTTTTTTTTTTTCTTAAAGATAATAGCTAAAACATTATTTTTTTTATAGGCTTTCGAAACACACCGTTTTAACCTCTTTAAATTCTAATGTAGGCAACTCGTACCCTACCACTGCGGAAGAAAATTGAGAACAGTTTCACTCTCTGAAGGATCGAACAAAATGGGTAATTTTTTTTATTTTTTACAAATTTTTTTGTTCTTAATTTTTTCTAGAATTGATTTTTATTTTTGATTGGAATGATCCGAAGAAGAAGGAAAAGATTTGGGAGAAGAATCAAAAGAAGTGAAGGAAGGAGTGGCATCAATAGCATTACTGCCAAATGGGTCCCTTTCAGGCCACTTCATTCAGCTTCCTCAATCTATCTGCTATGGCCTCCATGGCACTGGTACTTCCTTTTTACTTGTAATTTATCCTCAATTTTTTCATCTTTGTTTTTCTTTTAACTTGCTAGTAACTGGGTTCTTTTTGTTTTTGTTTTTTTCTTTTTTCATTAATTTCATGTATAAATCATTTCTTTATGATTTCACTAATGGAAAAATAAGAAGGTATCAGACTATGGACAATTTGTGGGAAGTTGTCTGTAAATTGCTTTGCTTTGTTAAGTACTTTTATTTCCTTAGGTTTGTTTAGTTTTGATTCATTAGTTACACCAATGTCTATTAGCAAAGTTGTCTTAATGTAAAAAATGCTCCCAGATTGCTACACATTTCAACAAATGATTGACTTGTAATCTCAAATGGCATATGCTAGTATCTATAGATTACTCGGACTCGAGTTTGAATATCGGATATGGGTATATGTCGGATATGGTTTTTTTTTTAATTTTTTTAAAAGTTTTTTTTTTTTTTTTGGTATTTGGAGGGTTCTTGGAGGTTCATATCTATATAGCCACATTTGAAAATGTGTTAGACATGGGTACTTCAAAAAACATAAAGAGTTGGAGCAACATAGATGGAGAGTGTAATTTAATCTTCTAGAGCCATTCAATATCCTGGATAACTGAATCATATGATGTTTATTTCATTGCTTAGCTTGGAGGATATGTAAGCCTCCAAAAATAAACTAGAAATAGTTGGTGGTTAAGGTACTGGATAATAGATGTCATCTATGTCACCCGGACTGTTTATTTTCTTTGAAGTATTCATATCCAACCTTTGTATCTGACACATATTTGGTCATGTTTATGGGGTCTGATCTGCCAAATGTATGAAAAAACGTAGAAAAAATCGAGTATATACATGTCAGGCAAATACTCATATCTAAGACTCATCTCAAGTTTGGGCAAATTTGTCTACCTTAAAATATTTTTCCATGGCTTCCTTGATCAAATTTCCAAGCTGACGTCAAAAGTTTTCTAAATCATTTTGGTTTGGATACCCCTTTTTTTTTTTTTTTTTTTTAAATGCACTCTATTTGTGTCTCTCATTTCATGATTAAAGAATTGGCTTGTGAGATGGAGTGCAGCAGGGGTGAGGATTACCGCTTGATCAAGCTTACAATCATAGACTACAATGTATGCGTCCTAATTGGGTTCCAAAAAAATTCCATCTTTTTTTTTTTTTAAATTAATTTTTCTCTAATTTGTTTTAGTAATCTGACAGAGTAAGAAAGAGCATACTGTTATAGTGGAGTGTAGAGGGCATGATGCTGCTCGGTTCCATAACATCAACCATGCTCATGGGTAAGCCGGTCTTAAAACTACTATGTTACTCCGCCTATTATTTTCCTTGAAGTACCTGTGTTCGATAGGTATTCGAACATAAATATGAGGATACAATGCTCAAAATGTATGAAAAACAAACCTATCTGTATCAACATTTACCCCTGAGTCCGATAGCATAGTTAATTGTCCATGTTTGATGTTAATATAAGTGACATTTTTTTACCTTCTTATCGCTTGTCTCTCAACTTGTAGACTTCATATTATATATCCTGATACATCTTTCTGTTAAAATCAATTTTCCCTGCACTGTCATGGTGTCGCTGGGCCAAGAGTCAGTCCGTTGAGTCTCGGCCCGTGACAATAGCATATGGATAACAATTAACAAATGGCAAATCTCGTTGAAATTCATTTTGTTGAGACAGTTGGGAGAAGGATGTTGTGGATATGGTTGAACAAAAAGAAGGGAAGAAGAAGATTTCGATCTCTTTCGAGTGCGAGACATTGAAATCAGACGAAGCAGCTGAAGATCATATAAAGCAGTTCATGCCTAAACTATCCGGGCTAGATGCTGTCGGTATGTAATCTTAGCCATTTTTTTCCTCTTATACCTAATGTTAGGTAACTCTTGTTTACTATGCTGCAATTCGTCTCCTTCAAACCTGCAATATGTTATAGATTCATGACAATTTCAATTTAACCTTAAGCTAATTAAGTTTTTGTTTTCGTTTTTCCTGTGCTCCAAACTTCAAGCTGAAATGACCTCTTGTTCCGAACAACCCATAACTAAGTTACTTGGACTCTAGTGTGAGTGCCGGGCATTGGTATGTTCAATTTTTTTTTTTTTTAAGTTTTTCCATGTATTTAGAGGGTCCTAGGAAGATTATCTCCCCATACCTATGTCCAGATATGCATCGGAAACATGTATCAGACACGGATACTTCAATGAAGAGTTGGAGCAACATACCCTGTAAAATGTTCCCCTATATTCCAGCTTTTTTCTGATATCTGCTGCTATGTTGCTGAAAGTCGTCATTTTCTTTGAAATACCCGTGTCTGATATATTCTTGGACATGGGTCTCCTAATACATGGAAAACTTTAAGAAAAAAATTGAACATACCTATATCTAAACTCACACTTGAGTTCGAGTAATATAGATATGCTGCCTTCTTTTTTTTTCTGTTTTGACCAAACCTCATATCTGCCTGATAAAAACCCCTAACTGGAGTTTGGAATCTATGCAGTTAATCTTGGAAGGATGAGCATATCAGGGATGGATTTTGAGGCAGAAGTAACAGATTCTAGGCAGTGTTTATCAACTGCTTAAAGATGTATATTTTCCTAATGTGATTCACCAGAATATGAACATATAAAAACTATCTAATCTATAGTTTCCGTAATGAGTTGAATCTTTAAATCTCACTGATATCTGTAAGATGAGTTAACTAGTGCATATTTCAATCACATTGCCATTCCTGGATTCAAATCCCCAATTGATTCTATTATGAGAACCAAAGCTTTCTATCCTCGTATTCAACTACTTCAACCATTTCTGAAGACCTTGTGTTAGGGGGGCATTTGGGGATTCAATTTTTTTATGTATGATTTGATTTCTTGTGTCAGATAAATCATTACCCACAAGGCGTAGAAAGGGAGGTCATTAGCATTTCTACCGTAAAATTGATTTTCAACGAAATGAAAAGGAAACCATTATATAACCATTTATCAACATCTATATCGTAAAATTGATTTTTGACAAAATGAAAACGAAACCTTTGTATAACTACTCATCGTCATTTATATAGAAAAATTGATTTTCAATGAAAAAACACTGTATGATCATTCATCAACTTGTCACTTCCCAAATTGGATAAAAGTGCAAACGTGTAGCTGCAAAAGTCCGTTCTCTGACTGGGTAAAATTGCAAACCTATAGCTGTAATGGCAACAGAAATAGTAGTGCTGTGTAAGCTAACTGTAAACTTAGTGCTCAAGAGATGCAACAAGTACAAACGCCTAACAGATTTTCAAAAGTTGAGGGAAGATCGATGGACAGTTGACTCACAGAGATCGAAAACTTGCAAGATTGCCATGCCATTAACATGATGATAGTATAGGAAATTGACGGTTTGTTCTTGGATAATGAAATCCCATGACTATTCTTTCAGAATTCAGACTCCAAACAGCAGGTGAACATGCCAGATTGTTATAAGCTAGTTTTGGGAAAACAGACTTTTTTTTTTTTGTACAAAGAGATCGCAGCCCAAAAAAAAGTAAATGTTAGAAATTTAAACTTTAAACTTAATATATATCATGATTACATTGATCAACAGAATTAAGCTTTGATTTTCTAGTGAAAAAAAATTCTTAAGTCTCTCAATCTTCCATTTGGTCGACATGTAATTGAAAAGAAATAATAGATTTGATAATTCGTGTATCCGTATTATGTTCATATATTTTATCCCATCATAATCCTGACAGCTTAAAGTACCAATTATGAATATAAAAACATATAAAGAAAGTATCCTATATACTGTTTTATCCCAATTATACCATAGGGTGATTAAGTTGACACAAGTTTTATACCGAGTTCTTAAGTCACGGAGTCAGTTTCAATTCAACTAGCCTTTTGGTAAAAGAGAATGCACAACATAATGAACCAAGACAATGAACTCCGTTGATCACAAAATCGGATTCAGCGAATACCCATCTCAAACATTTACAGAAAAACAGCCTTCAAAATCAGGATGATTCCATTTGAAAAAGCAAGTAAAAAACACTATACAGAGAAAGGAATGAATTATCTAAACAACTTGATGAATTATTGAAGATACCAATCAGCTATTCAAACACGTATTAACCATACATAAATATACAAAGTACACAAGATATTACATATTCGCAATGACCACTGTTAAACTAATGGATAATTGAAGAGCAGATGGCTAGTGGTAATTGCTTCTAACCCTTCTAGAGAACACTTGATGAGGGCTACATAAGGCAGCAAAATACCAGAGTAGGCCAGGTTATGATGAATGATTTCATAACCCAGAGAAACGAAGTCCGTACTTGATATAGCCCACCTTGTCTCCGCCTTATCTATATTCAATCCAACACAAGATCAATCTGCACTTGAGATGATAAACAAACTGCAAAGAATAGGATACATCTTGTCAGATATAGCTGTATAGGGATTTTTTTTCCAGCAAATAAGTCACACAAACCACCCAGCAGAACTTAATTGCCCTACACCATATGCATGCTGGTTATAGCAGAAAGGATACATTTGTCTGATTCCCGTGTGAATGAACCATAAACAAATATTTTCATTTGTGTGCAAAGTTTTAACAGCTTTTTTTTTTGGATAAAGTGCTTGCTGTGAGAGGTTACCTAGTTTGCATTAACGTGTCACTCTGATTCAGATGCATCCTCGGAATCAGACAAGGGTAAAAGGGTGCAGATGCCAAGCATATGTCCATTTAGGCAGACATAATACTCGATGCAATCCTCATAAGCACCCAACCTACAGCTTGCACTCTGTGGTACCATTTTAGCTTGCAGCATGTTCCACAACTTTGCCTTACAATAAGGGCACACCGCTGTTGGATGAAGCTGGGCACGCCTGTCGATCAACATCTTCCGAACCTTTGAAAACAAGAATGACTTGAACACTCCTCGGAAAAATCCCACATCCCCCTCATCCCCTTGGTCAAGATGTTCACAAGGGTCAGACACATATAAAACATCTGTTCTGCATTGTGGTAAAAGGAAACTCTTGCCTGAGGTTCTAGAGAACCTGGTCCTGTAAACAAAATGACCCGGGATTTGAGCACCATTGAACAAGCGACCACCACTACATCCGGAACAATAAATAAGCAGCTTTCCAAGTGCTCTCCAGTTTCCATCAACACTGTGACTTCCACTAGACTGCAGATCAAGCATCATCTTCGGGGCCCTTGTTTTGCAGAATTCCTTCCATAACACTCTCTTGGCAAGATCATCAAACCATTTGCATACACATGAAAGAGTGGCAATCAACTTAGGATTCCAGTTCAGATGTTGAAACACTAGAAAAATCACATCTTCACTTAGGTGACCTTTTGTGCATTGACAAATAGATGAGTGTATGCAACGATACTGCTTTGTTAGAATCATTGTCTCCACACAATACGTGCAAAAGAAACAATGATCAGATGTCCTGTTTGCACAAGGCAACATAACAACATATGATTAGCCACAACATTTTACTATCTTGACAACCAGTTTCTGAACTAGAAAACTCAGAATAAGCTATAATTCTGAAAGGATGACTACAAATTAAGATTCCTCAATATAATGGTTTAGGAGATCAAACACCAGTTTCCTTTTCTAAGCAAAGAAAATAAAAAAAAATAAAAAAAAAAACCTTTGTCATCATAAATGCCTGAAAACTAACAGCATAAAGTCTGAATTATTTTCTGGGAACAAAATAAAGCAAAGAAGTGTTAAGGTTTCATTACAAACTCATGCCTTAGAAATAATCTAGCCAGTCTGCCCGGGCAGAAATTCCCTGGAACTCAGGTGGAGTGCGCATATTGCTGGCTCCAATCCTAAATTTTAAATCCAGGTTACTGTTTATTAGCCAAAAACACGAGGATGTCAGAGTATGATCCTTGTAATCTACAATTGGTGGATTAAATCACTTTTCAATTACAAGTTCTTTAGTTTTCATCTCTGTGCAGAGTCAGAGCTGGGGGTGGATTATGGAGGGGGACAGCCAGAGAGAGGAATATGGCTATTGTACTAATAAAGTTTCCTTTAAATCAGTTGGATGCTTCAATAGCAGAAAAAAACTGAAGGTGCTAGCTCGAGGTCTTAACAAAGGGAAGGACAGGGAGAAACCCGAAACACAGAAATGTAATGTATCATGTAATAAGTGGAAATGGATTTTTGGACAATGGATTGCAATGAAAAGCCACTAGTCATAAACCACCAGTCACAACCTTTAAAAATGTTTGCATCTTGGTAAAAAAGAACATGATCAACTTTTTCCAAGTAACTTCTTTTTATTCTCCATGAAACTTAACTTAGATTCTTAGATCAAACAACAATGTTAAAAAAAAAACAGTAATTTATTCCGCCAATGCATGCCACTAACTTATTAAAGCTCGGATCTAAAGAAAACACTTCCAAATGAAATCCATTTTACAAACTGAACTCAAATGGTTAAACCAAACAAAACCCACTTCACTTTTTCACCAAATTCTTCAAAATTCACGTTATAAATTAAGGAAAAAATCCAATAACTAAACCAATTGCAAACCAAAAAAACAAGCTAAAGAAAGGCAAAAAAAAAAAAAATTTTACAAGATCAAAGCCAAAGCTCTCACCTTTAACCTGAAAGAAGCTTCCTTTACATAATCTTTAGAGCTCTAAATATAGACCAAAATCTGCAAAAAAAAAAAAAGAAAAAACAAAAAGATTAGGGCTTTCCTTGCATGTGCTAAAAAAAATCAAGCCCCCAAAAAAATTGAACCAGTAAAAATTATTTTAAAAAATTAAATAAATAAAAGTTTACATGAGGAATTCAATCTGGGTTTTAACATTTGAAGGAGGGTATTTAGATAAAAAAAAAAATTGTTTCCCAAAGAAATCAATTTGCAAAGAAAAAATAGTGAGAGAAGACTGAATAGAAAGCAAAAGAAAGGAGCTTTGGGGGTTCCATCTGGAAGGAAGAACCAAAAAAAAAAAAAAACTACTAAAAGTATTTTCTGAAAAATTAATCTTACACTGACCTATTTTAATTACAGCAACGTCTAATTATATGACTCACTTGCAACCTAAGAAATGTAAATGCTTTAGCCGTATACCTCTTATGACGTGGCATCAAATCATTGGAGGTGATTTAAGGGATGGAGACTTTCAGGGTTTTGAGATTTTTAGCCTTTAGTTTTTTACTGTTAGTTGTTGTCGGGACCTAAGTGGGTAAAATGACGAAGTATTATATATATACTGTCCACATAAAGATTCTAAAGTCCTCACGTTTTGCCAAGTGGCGACAACTAACTTTTCTGGAATTTAATTGGTTGATGTTTTCCTGCTTCCGTGGCATCTCCTCATTGATTGTTCCATTTCTCCATTGTCCCAACTCCA
>JBBYHL010000022.1:1303981-1338846 GCA_038381835.1 Adansonia madagascariensis
TTAAGTTCCAGTTGGAGATCTTCTCTTGCCTTTACTGTTGGCTAATTGTTGATAAAAATTGCAGGAATATCATTAAAGCATATGGTGATAAGAGTTCTGCATTTTGCTTTCATTCAATTAATATGCAACGGGTTTGATAAGTGTGACAAGAATTCTCCACGGAACCAGTGTTTCTTTTTCTATTTTATTATTTGTGGGTGGTAAGATTTGAACTTAAAACATACCCGAGTTCTATTCTGGTTTACATATTTTTTTCACAGTTCAGGTCTAGCAACCCACATTCTTTTCGTTGTCTGTCACCTCAAATAATGTCTGAAGAAGTTATATGAAGGATCTTGTCATTTTTTCTGTTGTTGTCGAAGGAAAAATGAACCGTATCGATCGTTTACTTTTTAAATTACTCAAAAGAAAGGCTAAAATCCCAATTAGCCTTTCTACCCTGCATTGACTTTAGAATGTAAAATGCACTTGGAGTGGTTCGAGAGCCATTTTTTTTTTTTTTTTTCCCCTTCTAAGTATCATGGTTTACAATCATATGGACACTCTTCTGGTATTGTCTTTTCATATATTCTGCTTAATCAAGATTCAGAATCTTTATACTGGCTCAAATTAGTTTTTCTTGATCACTTGCATTCCATCTAAATGTGCAATTATTGTTGAACTTGCTTATAGAGGCAAAATTAGTATGAAAAAAGCAAGGCTACGTAAGTCTGCCAGGCAGTGGTATTGATAGAAATTCTGGCGAATGTGTTGTAAATCAATGATTGCTGGCAAATTCTGGCGAATGTGGCAAATGCACTTAAATAATAAGACAACGGAGTACTAGCTTCTTTAGTCTTCTATTCGTAATTATTCTTTCTGCTGCTGAACTTCTCTTAATTGTTTATTTAACTTATAAAAGTTGCATTTCTTTATTATTCATATAAAACATGATGCTTAATCTTCTTATATCTGGCTGTAATATCGCAGGATAAAAAGGCAATCCCTGGTTTGAGGGTCTCCAAAGATCAAAAGATGAGGCTTGCATGTCTGGTGTGCCATAGCGTTGAAAGTCCATCACGCTCATTTAGGAATTACTCTGTTTCAAGTTCAGACAACGAAGGTAGATGTTCAGCCATTGCTAACTGCTTGACCCGGAAGTCATCTCTTTCAGCGGCGACACAAAGTACAATAACATCAACCTCCAAAGTGACCCCACAACCAAATTTTCTGAACAGCACCGGAATGGCAGGTCCCCCACGACTGGTGCGCAGTCGTGCTGTGAGGAGGCATCTGGTGAGTGACTGGCATTTTGATGAGGTTGCAATGGAACGCTAGTTAGAGGAGTGTGGGCCTCTCTAGGCATTGGGGTAGTGTTAGAACCTTTATTTTTGCCTCTCTTTGTTTTGTTTTAGTTTTGCTGTGGGTGCAACAGAACGTTTCTCTAGAAGAGACTGCACACGTAACAACGATCTGGGTACTATTATTATTGAATGTGAAAAACATAGCATATTACCTTGCTCTTTTTTTATTATTATTATTATTATTTTGCATAGTTTAAAAAATTGGACCAGACGGTTGAAACGGCTCAACTGAGAACTCGTTGGGTGGTCCGCTCTGGTATATATATTTAAATCACTTAGTGAATGAACCATTACAAAATCGGTTCAATAGGTAAAAAATTAAAAAATATTGGATTGAAACCGAAATAACCAGTTTTCCTTTTTTTTTTCAAAATTTTATTTGTAATTAATGAAAATTAAATTTTTAACTTTTTAATTATATATTAAAGACAATACCATAAAATTAAATATATTTTTATTAATTATTAAATATATGTAATATTTATTTAACATTAAATAAAGTATTAAAATATATTAAAATGAAAAAAAAAAAAAAAACTATAGAAAAAACTGTTGATCCAAAAACTGGGGTTCTGATCGGTTTGATATCCAGTTTGGTGGTTTTAACCTTGGTTTTCTGACTTTTTTGGTTTTGGCTGTTTAGGTTATAATACAGCATGGCTAATAAATTGCATAATTTCCTCATCCCGCTTAAATTCTGGACTAGACAGAGTAGAACGGAGCAACCTTGGCCTAGGCTAGCCCTCATCATACAGAATAGAGAGAGTTTAGTCCAAATAACTCGTTCATCTTTTTAGAGAGCCGGATATTCGGATTATTCAAATTCGAATAATTTTAAATTTAATTTATTAATTTTTAAAATTAAATTAAATTAAATTTAAATAAAATATTTGATCAAATTAGATTTGTTAGCATTTTATTGAAAGATAAAAATAAATAATATTTAAAAATAAAAAGAATATTATCACGTATCTAAATTATTACTTGAATCTATTTAAATATTTATAAAATATGTAAATACATTGAATGGTTTGAATATTGATAAGTAACCCTTAATACTAAAAGTTTTTACTAAGCCAATCAATCATAGAATTTAATATGATTTGTTACTAAAATTCACAATTTAAAAGTTTTACTTAAAAATTTAATTATCAAGTGTAATGAAATATAGTAATCAATGTTTATTAAAAATAAACATATAAAATTAAATTCATTATGAAATTAAATTAGTTAACGATGCTAAATATTTATAAATTCTAAACATAATATATGAAATTCAATTAATAAAAATTAAGTAAAAAATAAAGATGCAATTCTTGACATGTATAATATATAATTCTTATTATATTAATATATACATATATGATTATACGCGTGTGTATATATTTCTTTTAGTAGCATTTTACAATAAAGCAAAAAGTTATTTATTTTTCATGCACTCAGTAGCAAGTATCATTAAATGGACCAATATTATGACTATTGATAAAGCTAATCTAAATTCTATGATTAATTTGAAATTAAAAACAAAACATTTATTCTAAATAACATATATAACAGTAAAAGATTAAATTATTATATATCACATTATAATATATACAAATCATTATAATAAAATACATATATCAATGATATATTATATATATTTTATATATTTATTCCAAAATTTAAGTATATTAATAAGAAATTATCTAATTTAATTTAAGTAACATGATTAGGGATTATGGTAACATAACAAATCATTAAGATAAATCAACATTATCTTTATCAATTTTTTTAATATTTTATTTTATTCTACATTGCATAAGATGCTATACTTTTAAAATTAAAAATGATATATTTATTTTAATAATATGTGTAACCGTAAAATAATGTTGACACTCAATTTTGTTCAATCCCGAAATATTATTCATAATAATCTAATTGAAATTGTATTTGATTTTTAGATTAATCTTGCACGAAATATTAATATTGACCAAATACTGTTTAAGTTGAATTTGAGATTAAAGTTGATTTTTGGAATTATAGCCATGTTTATTTGTAAACTGATCTTAGTCTGAATGGGTTTAAGATTTCAATTTGTTTTGGGTTTAAAATTATTTCTTTTTTATTTTGGATTTTGACTTTTGAACCCAATGTTGCTTTTTAGATCCAATTATGTTTTTAGGCTTTAGACTTAATTTAGGCTACATTGATTTTATTTTATTTTATTTTAATTTGTTTTGTTTTATTTTCCTTTTATTTTTCTTTTCTTTTCTTATTTTTATATTCTTTTTCCTTTTTTTTATTTCTTTCTTTTTCAAAAAATGAAGAAATAATAAACAAATAAAAGACCAAAAAAAGAAAAATGAAACACACTATGAAAAAAAAAAAGGAAAAAACAAAAACAAAAACAAAGATGTCTAACAGAGAAATTTTACAATTTGGCACATTGGAACAAATATTATATAATTTATTATAAATCATATGTGTACTATTATAATAAAATATATAATTTTTTAAAAATTAAATTGTATTTTAAAATCATCACAAGTAATATAACATTTAGTTTTATTGAATTATTATTATTTTGCTTTAAAATAATAACTATAGATTTATTTAATTATTTTATTAAAATAAAAATAATAACTTTTTATAATATTTACTAAAAATATAAAATATTAAATTCAATTATAACAATAAAAATAATTTATTTTTAATATAATTAAGAAAATATAAATTTTTAATAGCAAAGAAAAAATATTTAAAAGATAATTGAAGTTACAGAATTAAAATAAATTAATAATCTTATCATATTTATTTATTTTATTAAATTAATATTTTTAAAATAAAATTATACGAGATCTAAATTCACGCTATTGTGGGTTAATATTTTGAGTTATTAAACATTGAGATAATTTTATATTCAAATTATTTCAAATTTAAATCTTTTTAAATTTAAATATATTTATTTCAAATTAAATAAATTCAATTATTAATTTTTTATTATTAAATTCAATTAAATTTAAAATTAAATCACTCGGATTAATTTTTTTTAAATACCCTGATCAATGAACATAGCCGCTCAGTGCAACCACATTCATTACCAAATTACTTCCCCTGTTGCAATATTTATTGCTGAGATTTTTTTTTTTTTTTTTTTGGAAAATGAAGTTGTATAACCAAAATTATTGGAATTGACAACTTCAGTCATTCCCGTTTTCCTTCCTCATTTATTTATTTATTTTTTTTGTCAAATAAGACTTTTTATATTTAAAATAGGGTATTAAAAAATGATCGAATCCAAAATCAATGAAAGGTTTGATTTGATATATATATATATATATATATATAAATTGATTTTTTATTGAATTGATAAAAAAATAATTTAAATGATAAAAAATTAAATTAAAATAAAAAAAATTAGTTTTACATTTTTAATTTTTTAAATTTAATATTTAAATATTTAAAAAAATTATCAAACTGATCGGATAAACTAAAAATCAAAGGTCGGTCTGGTTCAACCTCTAATTCGGGTTTTTTTATATATAAATTTGATAAAGCAGTCCGGGATGGATGGAATAGGCACTGAATATTGAATCCATGCTTTTATCAAATTATCTCCTTTTATCACTGGAGCTGAAAAACTGTAAGATAAATGTTAATTTTCGTTTTTTGATGCATAAAATAATTATTAATATATGTATATATATAAACAAATTTTAAAAATTAAGTTACTAAAATGATACATGTCTTACAAAATATATAAAAAAATAAAAAATAAATAAATAAAATATGTGTCACTTTTAAAACTTTTCTTCTAGAAAATTTTTTATTATTAATTAATGAGATAATTATTATATACATTAATATTTGTTTCAAATAAAAAGATTTATATTTATTTTATATCACTATGATTTCCTTGGGTTCTACTATGGTGTATCTTTCAAATTGAGGATTAAAATTCTCCATGCTTAACAACTAGCCCATTCCAATTTAGAGAGATGAGGAATCTGTCCTAAGCAATGATGGAATTATTTAGTACTTTTAGGTTGGAGTGATGGGTTTTTTAAATTAGTTTTACTATGTTACTTTTGTTTGAATTTTATACTTGAACTAGAATACCCTAATCATTGCCCATTCCTTCAAGGACCAAACCACATAAAATTATTTTACAACTCAAGCAGTCTGGTTTTGAAAATCAAGAACGATAATTAATCTAATTAAAGACCAAAAAAAAAAAAAAAATGAAGTAAGTACTGAAATACCCAAATAAAACTATCATTTTAAAATTAAAAAAGAAAAATTATAGAGAGAACAAATTGCCTAAAAATTTTAGATATAAATCTCAAGTTTAAAAATTACCGAATAACCTTGGAATACGCACAACTAACATTTTCATATTATACACTAAAATTTTTTAGGACAATATTATATATATATATATAATACGTACATAAAAATATGAATGTATTTGTTTTATGATGATATTTTTGAAAAATAAAAACATATAATTTTTTATTAAATTTACAAAATTAATGTGAGAAAATTTAATTATGTCTATGTTTATACAAAAATTATAAAATGTGTATATATTTTTTATTAATAGTGCTTTTTTTAGAACAAATTCTTTGAATATATTAAAAAATTTAAGTTTTTTAACCCCCTTTTTGCCTCATTTTCTTAATTTGTTATTATAAATAAACAGATGGCTTTAGGACTTTTTATGATCATTTTTAAGCCCTCCACGAATCGCATGGGTTCTACTATCTCGCAAATCAAAGACGATGAATGCCTCCTAAATTGCCTGCTCCTGTTCCTCCACAAATTGGGTTCGCTTAACTATATGATTAAAAATTTTTTATTTATTGCATCAATTTTTGTTATATTTAATATATTATTTTAAAAATTTTATAAAAATAATATATTATTTATAATTCTTATATATATATATATATATATATATCATTTTAATCATTGTAGTTACAACTCACAAAAGGTGAGAGAAAAGACAGGAAAAATCTCTCAATTGGATAGATATCTCTTGTTCTTGCTCCGAGGAACGCAACACTTAATTATCCTAATCAATGAACATAGCTACTTTGTCCTAAAGTCTCAATGAACATAGTTGCTAGTTACTACATTTATTATATGTCACTGAGATAATTTTTTTAGTTACTACATATGACATGATCCTTTTTGAAAGATGAAATTTTGTGGTAAAAAGAGTATTGGAATTAACGGCTTCCGTCATTCATGTTTTTGTTCCTTATTTTTGTCAAATAAGGTGCTTTATAGTAGAAAAAAGGTTAATAGAGGTATTAGTTAACATTTCAAAAATAAATAAAAAAAATAATTTTCTTAAAAGGAAAATTTTGAAACCTCATAGTTATCCTTTACGTGGACCCTTTATAATATAATATAAGATAATAGTATGTTATTTATAAGATAGTTATTAGTTGAGAATAATAATTAGTTATACTATTTAAGATATTTTGCATAATAAATTTTTTATTTTGATATTTATCTTTTCATGGTAAAAAAGGAGGAAATCTTTCTACTGAATATTTAGATATATCTTAACCATTTACCTGAATATTAGATAAATATTCCAAAATAAAGATAGAAGTATATTTAAATTGGTATCCTTCCTATCTAGTACTTGCACACATTTTATTTATATCATAAAAATTTTGCACAACAAAAAGAATGATCCAAGAAGAAAAACTAGGTTACTTGTTGGAATTAAGCTTTCAACCACGGTGTTTTCACCTTCTGCATGATCATGTACGCTTTTCTAAGGGTGAGAATTATGTATTCAATATTCTAAAATATTAAGTTTAATTATTAGTATATTTAATAATATTTATGGATCAAGTTATGAGAATTATGTATTCAATAATATTTATGGATCATGTTTTACATGTGGTATCAGAGCATTTTAGTTGTTGAACGTTTAATTTCTCCATGAATGTTTTTGTAGAATTTTGTTTTCCAACATAATTTGTTTTCCTCTATTAAGAAATAAAATAAATGAAGGAAAGCCATGTTTAATATTTAGGATGTGTTGAGATTTAATAATTTCTTAAATATGTATTTATAGTTTACAATAATTATTGTAATAGCTATTATTTTATATGCATATTTTATATTTATATAGTCTTCAGTCACCAAAGTGGCCAAACATTAATAAACACATGCATAAACAAAAGTATTTATCTATAATATTATGAAATGCCTATTAATGGAAATTAAGTTGATAGATAAACGTTAAATAGTCATAGGGTTTTGGATTTTTGCCTAAAGGTAAATTTATTATTATATAAATAATAAGCATGATTGAGATAAGTTAAAATTTTTGGTCAAATGTATTTGAATATCAAAAACAACATATATGTTTTTTGAGAAAATAGTATGTATGGTTTATTTGAAATCTTAATTACCTAATAAATGTTGATACTGATTTTTTAATTAATATTTAATAATAGTATAACATAGTATCTACTCAAATGAGAATTATATTATGCTTGATTGTTATTTTTGAATCTATAAAATAAATATATCTTGATTTTGAGCATTTATGTATTATTTTGCACCTATTTTAGTTCATTCACATGCTTTATTTGTTGCCATATTTAATGACCTAAACTTCTCTAAATGGTGTGAGCAAGTCAAGTTTCACTTATGTGTGCTAGATCTTGACTTGGCGTTATTAGAAGATGAACCAACTATTATTGTGGATTTAAGTAGTGAGGATGAGAAGTTACACCATAAGGCATGGGATAGGTCTAATAGATTAAACCTTATGTTTTTGCGAATGACTATTATCAACAACATTGAGACCACTATTCAATGAATAGAAAGTGCAAGGAAATACCTAAGGTTTGTGGAAGAATGTTTTTGTTCTATAGACAAGTCACTTATTGGTGCTAGGACGACATAATTCATGACTATGAAGCTTGATGGGTCAAAAGGAATGCAAGAGCACATTTTTAAAATGACAAAAATTGCAGTAAGGCTAAAATCCTTGGGGATAATAATAGATAACTCATTCTTAGTGCAGTTTGTTTTAAACTTACTATTTCCTGAATACGGGCCTTTTCAAATTATTATAACAGTACTAAAGATAAGTGGAATATTAGTGAATTAGCTAGTATACTTGTTCAGGAGAAAACATGACTAAAAAGATCAAGTTAATTAGTCCATTAACTTCATAGGTTTCAAGACCGTTAAGTGTAAGAAGAATAAAGCACCTACTAAGGAATCTAAATCTAATAAGAAAGAACAAATGGTAGATAGGTGCCGTTTTGTAAGAAACTAAGGCACTATTAGAAAGATTGCTCGAAATGCAATACTTGGTTTGAAAAGAAAGGTAGCCTTAATGCTTTTGTATGTTTCCAATCAAACTTAACTGAAGTTCATTATAATCCTTGGTGGCTTGATTCTAGTGCTAATACTCATTTACTAGCACGATGTAGGGATTCCTTACGATCTAAACTATGAACCTAAAGTAAGGATTTTTTTATTCATAAAGAATCCCATGAGGGCTCCAATTGAACGCATAGGGACTTATTATCTAGTCTTAGACTCTAGCTATCATCAAACCTATTATAGGCTCTCCGTGTACCATCAGTGTCTAGAAATTTAGTTTCCCTTTCAAAATTGGATATTTCTAGTTTTGATGTTAATTTGGACATGGTTCTTTTAGTTTAGTTAAGGACACTTATTTTGTTGGTTTTGGTATTCTTACTGACTGTCAATGGCGGATGGTTTAAAGAGCCTGAAGGGGTTATGGCCCCTTTAAAATTTTAGAACCCTTATGCATATATAAAATATGTTATGTTAATTAACCTAAATTGATCCCAAAGTCTAAGCATAACTATATTCAATTTTTTCCATAATTTATTGGACTCCACTAATCGTTAATACTAATCATTAATCACATTGTTTGAAATTAGTATGTTAGTTATGAGTAGATCTATCTAAAGGTTAGATTGTCCATGTAAGTCTCCTAATATTTAAGAGGGCTTGACAAATTATTGAACCTCAAAAATGAGTTTAAACCAAAAAAAAGCTAGGCCTTGGGCATGGGACTTGGCCCGATTTACTATTAATAATATAAATTTTTACTAGGAAACATTTCCTTTCTAAAAAATGGTCAATCTTAAGAGAGATCGATCCTTGACAAAAGTTTAGATGGGCTCAAATAACATTTCTACGTATTGCGCTGAACCTTGACAAAAGTTTTTATCCATGTTTTTATCAAATCAAATCTAAACAGAGATGACCTTTGTTAATATGGGACCTAAACTCAATTTAGCTTGAAGACAAGTCTAGTTACAAGTAGAGTATGATAAACATTCATACAAAAGCCTTAAATTAAAGCCTTTACTTTTTTCTTTTTAGATATTTTTATTTTTTATTTTAATAGATTTTACACTATTTGTAAAATTAATTATTGATTTTTTTAATTATTGTAGATGAAATATAGTGATAGTATGCAAAAAGTATTAAGAAATTTCTCTTAAATCCTTGAAATATTTTTTAAAGTCATTTTTATACTCTTTAAAATTTAAATGTAATAATATTGTTATATTATAATTTATATGTTCTGTATCATACGTAATATGAATTCATATTACATGTAATTTTCTTAATTAGCTTATTAATTTAAACCTAAAGTTGCCTAAATTTATTGTTTTGTTTTAGTATTTGCTTATATCAAAAATCATTTTTATGTTAATAAAACTATAGAGTTTATTTAATGAAAAGAATTAAATAAAATTAATTTTACCCCTATAAAACTTTAGGCCAAGATCTATCACTGCTGATGGTTTATATAAACTAAAACTTGATCATGATTATGTTGAATCCTTACTTATTATTCATTACAATTCAGAATTAAGCATAGCAGCTAAATGATAGTTTTGCTTATGGTATAAATGTT
This sequence comes from Adansonia madagascariensis, assembly GCA_038381835.1. NCBI lineage: Eukaryota > Viridiplantae > Streptophyta > Magnoliopsida > Malvales > Malvaceae > Adansonia > Adansonia madagascariensis. The sequence continues at coordinate 1,314,248 of JBBYHL010000022.1, forward strand.
TGTTTCACATTCTCAAAGAAAGGTTGGAAAGATTAGCAACAAATAAGATTTCGCAAAATCTAAATTTTTACTAATTTTCACAAATGTGTCAATTGCATTAAAGCAAAACAAACCAAATGTAGTAAGAAAAATGTTATAAGTATCTAGGTTATTGAAGTAATATACACCCATATTTGTAGACCATTCGATGCTCCATCCTTTGGTAGAGAAAAGTATTTTATCATTTTTATTGGCGATTTTCACGTTATGGACATGTCTACTTGCTCAATGAAAAATCTCAAGTAGTAAGTGCTCTTGAAGTATACATGAATGAGGTTGAAAGGCAATTAGATAGAAAAATGAAAATCATAAGATCTAATAGATGTGGTAAATATTATAGGAAATATAATGAATTAAGACAATCTCCAAGTCCACTTGCAAAATTTCTCAAAAACCATTACATATGCATGCAATACAATATGCCAAGCATACCTCAACAAAATAGTGTGGTAGAAAGGCGTAAGTAGAATTTATGGATGTGGTTGGGAGTAGATGTATAACTTCTCATTATTTAAATCCTTGTGGATTATGTGTTTTAAAACCACTATGTATTCATTAAACAGGGTTCTTAATAAGGCAGTCTTAAAAACTCTTTTTAAACTATGGACTAGAAGGAAACCTAGTCTAAGACATTTACATGTTTGGGTTGTCAAGCAAAAGCGAGAATTTATAATCCATATGAAAAGAAATTAAATTCTCAAATGATCAGTGGTTACTTTATTGGTTACCTTTAGAAATCCAAAGGCCTTATTTTTTATTTTCCAAACCATAATCCAAGAATAGTTGAAACTAGTAATTCTGGATTCCTTGAAAATGGTGAAGTCAATGGGAGAAGCGAATAACAAATTATGGAATATAGGATATTAGAGTTGATGTTCTTGTACTCGTAAATGTCTCTTTATCCAAAATTGTTTCGAATGTTTTCCAACTAGTGATAATGAAACTCCTTAATAAGTAACTAACCTATGTGGATTTGATTAAATGAACCACAAAGAATGCCATTAAGAAGATCTCAAAGAGAAAGGAAATTGACTATTCCAGATGATTACATAGTTTATTTAAAAGAGTCAACTTTTGATATTGGAATCAATAAAGATTTGGTTTCTTTTTGATAAGCCATTAAAACTAATGAATCTAACAAATGGCTAGATCCCATGAAAAATGAGTTAAAGACCACGAACCAAATAAAGTTTGGGATCTTATTGAATTGCTAGAAGGATAAAAATGAGTTCAGTGTAGATAAGTTTTTAAGGAAAAGTGCGAGTCAAGTTGCAATATTGAATAGTATAAAGCAAGACTTAGTGCAAGAGGCTATACTCAAAAAATGGTATTGATTATAAAGAGACATTCTCACCAATCTTAAAGAAAGATTCATTAAGAATTATTATAACGTTTGTAGCTCATTATGATTTAGAGTTACAGCAAGTGGATGTGAAAAACAACCGTAATAGAAACATCGAGGAAAAAGTTTGCATGGACCAACCTGAAGGTTTCTCCATATAAAGGAAATGTCATTTGTTGTGTAAACTTAAGAAATCAATATATGGACTTAAACAAGTTTTTCGACAATGGCATCTCAAGTTCAATGATACTATAATGTTTTTTGGATTTTTAAAAAAAAATCATTGACTAGTGTAAATACCAAAAAATCAATGGGAGCAAGTTTATTTTCTTAGTTTTATAAGTTGATGACATTTTACTTTGTTGTTAATGATTTATGTAAGTTGTTAAAGTGTAACATTGATTTTTCTCAATGCTTAGTTGCATAAAGTGGCCTTGATCCACTGTTTTGCTGAGCAAACCAATGAGTTTACATGGCAGCTGAGCATAGTACCTTTTTTCTGCATGAGGTATATGCACCAAAATCCCATAACACCGACTTTTGCATTTTTTTTGTCTTCATCACATGGCTATATAAGCCAACTTTGGCTCAACTAAGAGAGACACACAAAGAAGTGGAAAACCTACCACGCATACATTCTTAACAAAATAAAGCACTCACTTTCATACATTCTCTCAGTATTCTACAGCCACCAAAAAACCAAAAACCTTTATTCATTCCCATAGCTCCTTAAAACCACTACTAAAAACACTTCCAAAACCCTTAATTCCATTCATTTTTCCTCTTAGAACTTCCTTCCATCCACACCCTAACTAAAGAGCCCCTTCTTTTAATCATTTTATTTTTGCTCATATCAAAAGAGGAAAAAATGTGAGTGCAAAGTTCATGCTTAAAAAAAGGCAAAAGCTTGAAGCATTTGGTATATTTTCTCTCCTTGCTCTGCTTCTTTTCTATTCTTCAGCATTTACATCATTCTAATAATCTTTTTATGTTACCATGACCCTTCTAAGATTCTCATGCATTATTATGGCCTTAGTTGTGCTAGTCTTAAGATTTTAATGATCCTCTTAATACCTTGATGTTGCTTAGATAGTCAAACATGCCACGCTTTATTTTCATCACCAAAATAGTCCTTGCTTATGCATTTTTGTCATGCTTTGTCCATTTTCACATGATTAACACATGCTCAAATCTTCACTCTAAAATGTCCTGAGTACCTTTATGCATTTTCTTGTATCTTGGTAGGTTTTATGAAATAAAAATGTCATCTTGAAAATCCCAGCATGTGTTTCTTTGGTTAAAAATGTTCATACCATCATACATTGCTTGATTCTAGGTGTCATTTGTAAGGCTAACATTTTCATGCATTTTACTTGGATCAGTTTTCATTTTTGCCATTTTTTTCATTGTCAAAATATTATTTTTTTTGTTTAAATGTGTCATCCATGTTCACTATTATGTGTATTGCATCTCATTAATAACCTTTTTGTCAAAATGCTTGCTTGTTTGCTGACTACAAAAATCTAATTTAAAAATCTCCCAAGTTAAATATGTGTTACCTCCAATAAATAGAGAATAACATGGATTTAAGGTTTTCACAAAATTGGTCCTTCAATCTCGCAGATAAATTAAGTTTTTTATGTTCGGGTTCATAGTCAAATGAATTTTTAAGTTTTGGTTTCTAAATTAAATAGCCTTTTACTTATTTTAAAACGTTTAGCCCTTAATCTAAAGCTCAATGCCCTTATTTGTGACAGTTAATGGGTTGTTTCATTGTCCTAAACTACTCTGGGATTATGGAATGAATTCTAATGCCCATGTCACCTATTTCTTTGTGTCACGAATGTTTGAACATCTATGGCTCAAGTCTAGTCCTAAAAAACCCGAAAATACTAAAAAATTCCCTTGTTTTTCTTTGATAGCACTGGGCTTGCAATAAAAATTTGTTTTTGAGGCTAAACACATTTGGAATTTTTTAATATTTTTCTTGGAAGAGCATCGGGTTACCTTTCTAATGGTGTCTTGTTCGCACCTGGACCATTTCGGATAAGGGAGTTATGATTTTTTAAACCAACGAATTGCATACTATTTAGGCCATTTCGGCCCATCGGATGATTTTTCAAAAATTTTTCAATATTTTCCCTAGAAATTTTTTGAAATTCTCCTTTTGAAAAGGTATCGTTTGTGATTGAACAATACTGAGTGAGTCTGAAACAATTTTCCAAAGTCCATCATACCCTTTCCCTTGCATATGCTGCTAGTGTCAAAACAAACCCAATTTCTAAATTTAATTCTGCCTAAGAAAAGATTTTCTAGGATTTCTAAAATATTTTTATATTAATTCTTATCGAGTTACCTTTCCAATGACATCTCATCCACCTCTTAACACCTCTAAATTTACCCAAAACAATTCCGGAAGAGAGGCAATGTGATGCCTTCCCCTATTTTTTGGAATTAAAATTAATCACCTTTATTAAGATGTTCAAATGTCTTAAAAAGCACCCACTAACTCCCCATGGAGTCACGTGATGCAACATAAGCTCTTTAAGCTTGGATCAAGGCTAAAACAAAATAATTTTATTCAAACTCTCTGGTCCTATTTTTAAAATATGCTTTTTTTTACCCAAAATATTCCTTTTCTCCATAAACATAAAAAATTTCATCAGTGGGGATACTCTGACCCCGCTTTTTACGTGTTATTAATATATTTTCTCTCTCGGATCTTTTTAGGGTTCCTTATCAAACCTTTTTTTAAACATAAAATTTTTATTTTTAGGGAGATACTCCAACCCTACTCTCCAAGAGAATACTCCAACCTCGCTTTTCATTCAAAAATCTTTTTTTTTTCTTTTTCGAAACTTCTTAGAATTTCTAATCAAGACTTTTCAACATAAAATTTTTATCTTTTGGGATACTCCAACTGTGCTCTTCGAGGGATATTGCAACCCTTTTTTTCATTGAAAAACTTGTATTTTCTTTTTTTTGAAACTTCCTAAAAGGTTTTTTGAGCAAAACTTATTTTTTTTATGCACTCAAATCTTCCCCATTGGGGATACTCCAACTCTGCTTTTTAAATTTCACCTGAAATCCAAATTCTTTCTTTCGGATATCTTCAAGTTTACTAATGAAATCCATTTTTTATCCTTTATGTTACTATCAAATTCAAACGTGTCTCAGAATTATCATTCTAGTTATTCCTCAATAATCGAAGACAATTACAAGATACATTCTAATCATCCCTCTTCTTTTATATTTTTTGCATGTTTATTCTATGCAACGTTATTATATTTTTTCATCTTACTAGAATTTTTCCATTTTGAGTGACTATTATGCATTTATATTTTAAAATTTGTTTTCAAAAATCACAAGGCAATGTTTCACGTCGGTACCTCCAGTGCCTAACATGAAATATCTAAATTTTTAAAATTTAATTCAGAGATTATTTTCATAAAAATCCTCATGTTTTCCACATGTCTGAGGTGCATAAGTGATGCGAATTTTTTTCAAAACCCAGATCTATAATTTACAAAAGAAACTCATGCATTAAAAAGGATTATATTGAAATTATTATAAAGCGTAACCGATTAAACTGAAACCTAGACAAGATATAATTAGCGGGTACCAATTTAAGACGTTTGAGGGTGCTAATCCTTTCTTGCACATAACCAACTCTCGAGCTGTATCGATGAATCTTTGGACCATGCAGACCTTGAAGTTGATGTATCAAGTTTTGTAACTCGAAACATTATTTTCAATAGGCATCTGATCATGCTCAGCGTAAAATGATCTGTGGTGCCTCCAAATTTATGGCCACTTTGTGGTAACTCGAGACTAGTAGGGTAAGCAATTCACTTGATGGTCTCTCTTCCTTTCATATTATGCCTAATCCAATTCTCAATCAAGGGATAACCTAAAGGCTCCTTCCAACATAACCATTTATCATATCTTTTAAGTTATGCATGCTTTTTTCAGATCGCCAAAGAAAAAGGGAACGTAGCGGCAACTTGAATTATGCATTCATAAATGCCAAACCAACAAAGCTGTACCAGTTCTATGAGAAAAACCTAGAAATATGTCAAAGCAGAAGAGATTGAGATCGCCAATCGTAGAATAAGCTAATAGGGAACAAAAGGGCAACCACTGTGGTCGACTTAGCAAAAGAAGTGATTATTTTGGTCTACAACCTTCAAAAAACAGTAAGCAAACAAACCCAGAACATTTACCAACAAAGTAGGAAGAGAGAATGGACCCCTTCTACATAAAGTATGACTCATACACATATTTTAATGCTTGTAGAGCCCAAATCCTAAACACCATAATGAGGAATGATTTAACTCAAAAATGCCCACCCATGAAAGGTGAACGATTGTATGAGCCTGAAAAACACAATAAAGTTTCTGATGAGGAAAGAAGAAATCAAATAGTTTATAAAGAAAGGGGCTAGTAGATTTGAGCCATCATAATCTTCTAATAGACAGCATGACAAGGCATTTGGCAAATGCCCTGTCATTGGCATAATCAATGTCATCATGGGCACCATAAAAGAATCGACTGCAAGCAAGTCCAAAAGGAAGTCCCATCTATGAAGTGCCGTGACCATTGATACAGTCCCAAAAAAGATGAAACAGGATGATTGGAGATAGCCTTCATAAAAGAAGATTCTCATCTAGTGGTAGACAACGATAATGATCTCATAATTGTATCCACCATTATTGGCAATTATCATTTTAATCGAATCCTAATAGAAATGGCAGTGCCATTGAAATTCTGTAATAAGATACTTACCGAAAGATGGGTTCGAAAATAAAAACTTGATACATTCTACCCTAATTTATGGATTCACCAACAAACTAATACCAATCAAGAGAATGATTACGTTGCCAACCACCATAAGTGATGGCGAGCACACTGTCACCATGATGGTAAACTTCTTTGTCGTAACTAACCTTCTACTTGCAACATCATCCTAGAGAGAATGATTATGAAAAAGACCAGGATGGTAATAGTAGTGTATACCCTCATTGTCGAGTTCCCCATACCCACTAGAATAGAATACATAAGGCCTGATAAAAAAATACTCACAGGTGGTGCTTACTATCAATCAAGTTACTAAAAAGAAGCAGCTAAACGTAGAGTCACAACAGAATAACCTTACTTTAACAATGATGCCTGTGAACATAATCATACCAAACCAACCCCAATCCCTTACACTCGACAGCTTGGACATAAAAGATGGTGTCTATCACTACAAGCCATGACCAATAGAGGAAACAAAGAATGTGGCATTATATAAAATAGACCATGATCTTCCCACTTTTATCGGGGCCTTGACCAATAAGAAAAGAGCCACTTGATACATTATTTTTAGAGAAATCTAGACGTCTTCACCTGGTCAATGGCCAATATGTTAGGTATCAATGGAAGAGTCATCATGCACTTACTAAATGTCGATCTGAGGGTAAAACCATTAAAGTAAAAGGTTTTGCACCTAAGGCCCTCAAAGCTATCAGGGAAAAAGTGGATAAACTTTAACTGCCAATACATTAGGAAGTTAAATATCTTAAATGGCTAGTAAATTCAGTCTTGGTCAAAAAGATGAATGGCAAGTGAAGGATTTATGTTGATATCACCGATCTGAACAAGTCTTGCCCTCAAGATAGCTATTCATTACCCATGATCAATTATCTAGTCAATGCCTATGTTAACCATAGGTTTTAAGCTTTATAGACACATTCTCAAGCTACAACCAGTTCATAGATCATCACGGAGGATGAAATGTTTTGTTACTAGGTAATACCTTTTAGTTTAAAGAATATAAGAGCCATCTATTGATAGCTAGTAAACAAAAATTTCAAGGATCCAATAAAGAAGTAAATGGAAATACATGTGGATGACATGTTGGCCAAGAGCCCTTTTATCAAGCTGTATATCGATAATCTGGCATATAAACACCTCATTTTGTCTGGGCCATCTTTTAGCATCCTAAGACTTAATTGAAAGATGATAGAATCAAAAAATAAAAAATAAAAACTGAAGGGCAATTGCTTAGTAATTTGTCGCTAGGCATTATTAGGCAACACGATGCCAGGCGAAAAAAATTTTGGGAAGGTCTAAAATCTTATGGGTCATATTAAAGAAAAAAATAGAATGAGGCATCAAAGACCATTTTTCATGGTGTCATTGGAGTCATTAAGATGAGTCACGGATCAATTTTCAATTGTTTATGACCAAGTTGAGGTTAATTGGGAAGCAACAGGTATGTGTAAGTTATATTGGTGCATAAGTATTGATAAGAGGCTTTTACGTCATCAAAAACTTAAATTTTCACATGTAGTATCAATACAAGAGGGTTTAGTATTGATAACTACAGTGAGGTGTTGATGCCTAGCATAATTGTATCAATACAGACCTTGATAGTAGCTAAAGTTATGATTTTCGGCAAAATGTATCGATACACAAGCATAAGTATCGATATAAATCCATGAAGTATCTATACAGGCCTCTAAGTCTTGAGATTGGAAATAATTTTTTGCCCTTAGCATCGATACACATTTCATTGTATCGATACTCATGGATAAAAATTGCCTTGTGTATCGATATAACATGTTTTGTATCGATATGCCAAGACTTTGGGCCTATGATCAGATTTAAACAAATTTTTAGAGCCCAAATAGCCAATGGCAAGGGTCACTTTTGTAAGATATATGGTTGTAAAAGGGCATATCAACTTATCTTCATTTTGGAGGCTGTTGCAGCCTTTCTGCCCCCTTTCTTACCATGGCAGAACCAAGGGAAAGGAAACCAGTTGAGCATGGTAGCTGGAGATGTCCCCTAGTGTAGGAGGGAAAGATAAAAAATGCCCTTTCTTTGTCTCCTAAAAGCATTGGCCGTGCATTGAAAAAGGGAGGGAGAAGTAAGAAAAAAAACTTTCATCCATTCCCAAGAATCCTTCAGTAATCTCTAGCCCCAAAACTCCCCCAAAGACACTGTTCCATTGCCTTTCACCCTCAACCTTCTTCCATTCCCATAGCTCCCCTAAACCACCATTAGAAAATCTCTAAAAACTTAACCTTTCTAACACTTTCACCCTCAAAACACCCCATTAACAACTATATTACTAGAAAGCTTCTTCTTTTCATCCTTTTCTTGCTAAATAATAGCAAAATAAGGGAAATAACTGAGCTTAAAGTCACTACTTTACGAAAGAAAAAAAGTTTAAGCTTTTTGGTATATTTTCTACCTTGTTCTATGCATTTTCCTTTTTTTTTCATTATCTACATCATTTTACTGAGCCCTTTATGCTGCCATAATCATCCTAGGGCTTTCATGCATTGTTGTTGCCTTGGTTGTTGTAGTCTTATGATCTTGATGTTCTTGTGATGCCTTAGTGTTGTTTGGTAGGCCAAACTTCTACTATTTTATTGTATCATCGAACAGTCCCTTATTCTTGCATTCTCTGACATATTTCATCTATTTTCACATGTTTAACACATGCTTAAATGTTCACCTTAACTTGTCTTATGTATATTCATACATTTTCTTATGTTTTAAGGAGTCTTATGACATAAAAATGTTGTCTTAACAACTTCAGCCTGTATTCCTTTGTTTAAATATGTTCATATCATTTTCATACACCTTATTTGTCATCTTCTTACATTTTGTCACCTATTTCTATTTTAAAATGTCATCTATGTGTGTTTGCATGTTTAGTCCTTGTTCATCTTTGTGCATGTTGTGTTTTGTTCATGTCATTCCTGTCAATATGCATGCTTGTTTTTTAAAAATATGATTTTTAAAAGAAATCCCCAAGTTAAGTTTATGCTACCTCCAATAGATAGAGATTAGCATGGATTTAAGTTTTTATCACATTGGCCTTTTAATCTTAGGGACAAACTAAACTAAACTCCCAAGTCTGGAATCATGGAAATAAAATGCGGTTTTCTTTCGTTAAAATATTAAGCCTTGATCTTGAGTCTAATACCCTGTTTAGTGACATGACCAATGGGTTGTATCATTATCTCAAATTACTCCAGTATTATGGAATGAACTTGTGACGCCTATGTTACTTTCTGTCACGGACGTTGGGACTTGTTAGACCTGAGCTTATCTTTGAAAAAACCCTAAAAATCTTGAATAACCCCTTGTTTTGCTCTAACAGAATTGTAGTCAAAGTTTGGAAAATCATTTTTGAACCATAAAATATTTTTTCATTTTTTTGATATTTTTCCCTTAAAGGGCATCGAAGTACCTTTCCAAAGGTGTCTTGTTCACCCTCGGACCATTCCAAATGAGGGAGTTATAATTTTTTGAACCTTTGCTATCTGAAACCCTTTAAACTAGCATGTGATATTTTGTTTGGGCCATTCTAGCCTTTTAGACAAATTTTCTAAAATTTTTAAATATTTTTCCTAAAACTTTTACAAAATTTCCTTTCCAAAAAGGTATTGTTCATGGTTTAACGATTCCAGATGAGTCTAAAACAATTTTTCAAAGTTTGATGTGTCTTTTCCCTGCATATGCTGCTAGAGTCAAATTGATTCCGCCTAGAAGGTAATTGGAAATATTTTTACATTAAACCTTATTGAGTCATCTTTCCAACGGTACCTCATTCACTGCCTAAAGCCTTCAGATGAATCCGAAAAAATTTGGGAAGGGAAATGACATGATGTTGTCCTTATTTTTAACCTGATTTCCAAATCTCCTTTATAGAGACATTCGAATGTCTCAAAATGCATTTGATGGGTTCCCTTACACACAAGCCCTTTAGAGTCGGATCAAGGCTTAAGACAAAAATATATCTTGTATTTCATATTTTTAAAATCTTTTAAAAACAAGAAAGAACATTTTCCTACTAAAACATCAAAAATTTTCGTCTTTAGGGATACTTTAATCTCATTACTCTGAGGGGATACTCCAATCTTGTTCTTCATAAAAAAAACTTAAATTTTCTCTTTATTCCTAAATATTTTCATAATTTCATCTTTGGGGATGCTCTAACCCTACCTCTCCGAAGGGATACTCCAGCTCTGTTTTTACAAAAAAAATATGCAAAAATTTTCTCTCTTCCGGATGCCTCGGATTGTTTCAATTAAAATCATTTTTTTGTCTCGCAAATTAGCATTGAATCCAAACCTATCTCTAAATTGTCACCCTTGTTATTCTTATATGATCGAAGACAATTATAAGATACATTCCGATTGCCTTTCTTTTTTATGCTCTTTCATTTATGATTGTTTGTTTATGGTATTATTATATCCTTTATCGCCTTACTAAACATTTTTCTAGTTGTAGTGATTATCCTACATTCATATTTAAAATTTGTTTTCCAATAAAATTTACAAGGCAATGTTTTGTGTTGTATTCCTCTAGTGCGTAATACAGAATATCCAAATTTTCAAAACCCAATCTGGACATTATTTTCATAAAAATCGCTATATTCCTCACACCTCCGAGGTAAATAGGTGATCTAATTTTCTTTAAAAACCTAGATCGATAATTTACAAAACATCATGCATTAAAGGGGATTATATCTAAATAATAACTAAATGGAACCGATTTAATCGAGATTGAAGCAAGACATAGTTAGTAGGTACCAATTTCTGGCATTGTAGGGGTGTTAATCTTTCACTATGCGTAACCAACTCCCGAACCCAACCAACGAATCTCTTGACTTTGTAGACCTTGAAATCAATGTTTCATGTTTTGTAACTTGGAATATTGTTTTTAATAGGCATCCAATCCTGCCTAGCCCAAAATGATCGGTGGCAAATTTAAGTTTATGGCCATTTCGTGGTGACCATCCGATACTAGTTGGAAGAGCAATTCCTCCGACGGTCTTTCTTTTTTATATTACTATGCCTAATTCAAATCCCAAATCATGGGACAAATCAAAGGCTCAACCATGATCACCTATCATTTATTTTTAAGTCGAGCGTGCTATGCCCTTCGGATCATCTGAAGTTTTAAAGGCAGGCACGTGGTGACATGGCAAAAACCTTCCAGTTATTACGAAAGTACAACATGAAGCTTAATTTGTTAAAATATGTTTTCGAGGTCACCATAAGCAAATTCTTAGGTTTCATTGTATCTTTACACAAAATAGAAGTAAACCCAAAGATAAATGTAATAATGGTGATAAATTTGCCAAAGTCAAACAAAGAAGTGCAATAACCAACAAATAGAGTAGCAACACTCCATCATCTTATTTTTAAATTAGCTGACAAATGCTTGCTTTTTCTTTAAGCTGTTTAAGGCAGTTAACAAATATGGATGGATTGATGAGTGCCATGGATTATTCAAAAATTTGAAGGAATACCTTTACTTTCCATCATTACTAGCTAGCCCCAAATTGGGAGATCAACTAGTCATATGCCAAGTGGCCTTAGATGAGATGATCATCGTTATCCTAGTAAAGAAAGAGAATTAAACTCAGTACTCAGTATAATATGTTAGTAGGGAGCTCCAAGCTAGTGAGATGAACTACACTAAATTTGAGAAGTTAATCTATATTTTGTTATTGGTGCAAGTAAAGTAAGACAGTATTTTCAAGCCCATCTTATAACGGTCCTCACAAAGCAACCTCAAAAAGAGGTATTTTCAAAGATAGGTTCAGTAAGGCAAATAATTCGATGAAGTGTGGAACTCAACAAACTCAGCATCAACAATAGCCCTGGAAAGACGATCAAGGTACAAGCCCTACCAACTTTATTGTCGAATACTTTTTCACATCCACTAAAAATGCCCTTTAACCACCGAAATAAGAAAGCAACAAAGTGCCAGCATCAATAGAACCTGGTGTCAAACCAACAACACTAGATCAATAACTTACTGCTGGAGACAACACCAATCATTAGACACTTTATGTTGACAGATCATTTGGAAAGGATTAGTTACTGGAGTCCTATTGGTCAACCCCAACAGCTAGGAGTGGTAGTATGGTATGTCATTTAACTTTATCACTTCAAATAATGCTGTAGAATATGAAATGTTTATAGTAAGGCTAGAGCTAGCAAAGATACTAAGAGCCAGCTATCTTATAGCCTATACGGACTAGTAGCTAATGGTGAATCAAGTCAATAAAGTATACGAAATTAAAAACCAACTGTTAGCCAAATACCATTGCATAATCTCAGAGTTAGGTAAGTCTTTTGAGCATTTGGCTATTAAATAATACCCCAAGAGAAAAACAGCAAGGCTGATTTCTTATCCAAGATAACGAGCATCACGGAAATCATGAACAAAAGAAAATTCCTATTCGAATACACAAAGGCCCCAGCTATAATAGACATGTTCATGAATTGACCTCTATAATTGGATGGCCCTCGTCTTATTTTTTCAAGACAACACCACGCTTTCTAATCCTCAATTACAAAGGCAACTAGAGAAAAGAGCCACCGAGTATGGAATTATTAATGGGGTTTTATACAAGAAATCTTTCACTCTCTCTTTACTCAGTGCTTAGCCTCAGAAAAAGTGAACTACGTCCTAAGGGAAATCTATGAGAGAGTATGTGGTAAGCACTTGAAGCATAAAGCCTTGGGATAAGCTTTGAGATAAAGATTCTTCTCGCTAACCATGAGGAAGATGCAACCAATATGGTAAGAAATGTGATAAATCTTAACAATTCACTAAAATAACCAAACAACTATTAAAGTGCAAAAATAACTCTTTAATCCATGGCCCTTATGAATTTAGGGGATCAATATTTTGGGCTCATTCTCGTTGGTGATGACACAACAAAAATTTTTAATCATGGCATGTGACTATTTCACCACATAGGTAAAGGTGAAGCTTATAACAACCATCAGGGCAAAATCTATGGAAAACTCCATCTAAAGATTTATCCTTTGTAGGTCTTAGATATCTAGTGTTATTATGGGTGACAATGGGAACTAGTAGCAAGTTGCTAATTGAAAAAGTTCTGTAAAAGGTTTAGCTTGGTACACAGCTTAGTTGCGCACCTTCAGTCCAATGGTTAAGTAGAGTCCATGAACAAAAGCATCCTACAACCATTAGAAAAGAAGCTATACAATGCTAAAGGGACTTGGGTAGAGGAAACGCTAGGAATACTTTAAGCGATCAGAATGATAGAATGACAAGCTACTGGTGTAATGCCTTTTAGCTTGGTTTATGGCATAAAAGTATTAATCCATACTGATATTAGACTGCCTAGCATCCAAACGGCCAATATCTATTACTAGTTAAACAACTCATAATTGAGGGCAAACTTGGGCTTATTGGAAGAAAGTAGAGACAAGGCCATGACTGGAATAATAGCTCAAGCATAGCAAGTATCTAGGTACTATAACAAAAAGTCCACAACAAGCAGTTCCAGGTTATTTGACCTAGTATTATAGAACTGCAAGGCTAGTTAACTAGCTAAAGAAAGGAAGAAATTATCACCAAACTAGGAAAAACCACACCAAATATCCAAGATTATTAGGTTCAAAGCAAATAGACTAGTAGACAAGACTAGCAAGCCAATTTGGAACAATTGGAATGTTGTTTATTTGAAAAAAAATTACTTGTAAAGCCTATTCAGTGGTATTTGACATCCTTTCTTTACTGAATAAAATCGGGAGACTATCTTTTAGAACAACACCAATAATTTTTTAGTCATATTGCAATGCTCCAACAAATGACTATTATCAATCTAATGAGATCATTGCACATGAACAAGTGATGCTGAATTACTTATGCCAATAAACTGCCGCAAAAGCCTACTCGACATTTTATCACATGAACAAGTGACATCGAGTCACCTATGCTAATAAGTAGCCTCAAAGTTTTGTTCAAGTGACACTAAGTCACACATGCTAATAGCCAACCTTAAAAATCTATTCGACATTTTGAGTGCATAAGCAGGTAACATAAAAAGTAACTATTGCTAATAAAAAAAACTCAAAGGTCTATGCGACATTTCGGTGAAATAAACAAGTGGCATCAAGTCACTCAAGCAAACTAATGATCCCTAAGGTCTGGTCGAGACCATGCTACTTACACCAACAAACAATCTCCAAGGTCTACTTGAAAGTTCAACGTTTAAAGAGGTGACACCAAGTCACCATATACACACGCTAAATCTTAGGAACATCTAAGAAATTGACTCAAAGTCAGAAACCTTTACATGCCATTGACGGTATAATTTGTGAACAAAGCTAATAATTTAGCTTCCTTGAGATTGCTAAAATTAAAGGCATGGTAAAAAATACTAAATAAAAGTGCCACAACAGTTGCTGAATACGAAGAAAACTCTATTAAAATCAAAGAATGTACAAAGTTTTCATTAAACTTAGAATATGTACAAAGCCTGCATCAATAAAAGTCTTTACAAAAAACTTAGACTAAAAATAAAAAACTAAGCCTGCCTAGAGCCACTAGATGGTGGCTATTTCACTTGTTTGCCAACCTTTTCATTGAATTTTCTATCAACCTATGTGGCCTTTAGAGTAGGAGTAATTAAAGCAGCATCACTTACTTAACCCTCATTTACTTGCTACTCTTAAGGCATAAAAATGTTAAAGCCTTGAGGTACTAAGTATAGGGCACCTAGATGAATCCTCTTCAAATCCAAGGAGCCATGCAATAACTACACACCATAGAGGCCACTTTCTTTATACTTTTCTATAGAGGTAAACATTTGATCCAGTATGGCATCTTACTGGCTACTCAGTTTAAGCTCATAGCAAATAAGTTTCTCACCAGGCTGTGTTTCTAGCTCGAATAGTTTAGAGATTGCAGTCGCCAGCTCAGCATCATAAGCCTTTAGTTTTTTGTTTAATTTAGCAATTGCTTCATTTGTCTTGTCAAACTTTTCGGCACACTCAATAATCTCAGCAATTGCTTCCTCTACCTTTTCCAACCTCTTAACAGCTTAGTAATCTTAACAACATGCTTTTCCTAAACACTTTTCAAGTAGGCCTCAAACTGGCTAATTTTCTCTTTTAACTTAGCTAGTTAGCCTTAAAGCTCTATGAACATGGTAATATTCTGGATTGCTTCTTCCTTGGTCTTATTAAACTTTTCTTGACACTCTACCATTTAGCGGGTATAGGCAACCTAACGATGCAAAGCCTACAAAAGACAAAGGAAACTTATGGGCATTTCCAATTATAGAAACATAAAAAAACCGTACGTAAAACACTAAAGTCTTACCTCTAATAAGCAAGTGAGGCCAAGGTTTAGATTCTTCATTAGACTCATCTTCAATAGATACACTATGTTTGCTTAGGTCATGCTCTTAAATGCCTATCTAGTAGCTAATTTAATATCTACTATAGCCACTTTTTTAACAGTAGGGACCGCCAGCTACACCATTAACGCCACCATTGCTACTTGGCATCTCTACTTCTAGTTGAAATGGTGGGTTACTTAAAGCTTTACAAGCCTCTGAAGTGGTAATGGCCCTAAATGGCTTCAAGCTTCCCTTACTCGTGAACACCCTTATGACATTCACAGTGCTTGCCTCA
The DNA here is from genome assembly GCA_038381835.1 of Adansonia madagascariensis. Lineage (NCBI taxonomy): Eukaryota > Viridiplantae > Streptophyta > Magnoliopsida > Malvales > Malvaceae > Adansonia > Adansonia madagascariensis. The sequence continues at coordinate 1,330,097 of JBBYHL010000022.1, forward strand.
GTACTTGAAGCAACTATAGCAAGAACAATTAGAGTAGGGATAGAAGAAGAAATGGTAACCACCATTTCTTCCTATGCAGTGCCTTCCTTAAATGCCACCTTTTTCATCAAAGTAATAACACCTAAATCTTTTTAACTTTTATGCTTTGCCTTTGCTTGGCGAACAGCAGCCTTTTATGTTGTCACTTTTTTGGTATGTTTAGTAAGTGTAACTTTTACATCTATTCCTGCAAATAACAAACACAAAAAGCATAAGGCCTAAATAAGTTAACTTAGTAAAAATTTTCAAATATATACCTCTATTGTGGGGGGTGAATAGTCAATCAAAAATGCTCGCTTCAATCAGTTGACCAAAAACAAACCCTTTAACACCCAAAAAGCCCTGATCCTACTTGACACCCTGCATACCAAAAGACTTTGGAAGACTACCAGAATTCTTCAACATATCTTCCAAGTTCTCCATGTCACCTGGTGCCTTACCAGTAGAGCTTGACTTTGCAGCCACGTCCTCTGCAAAATATAACAACACTCAAAAAAGTGAACAACCTCATATGCCACAATGCATAAATGCAACAAAAGGTCAGAAACATACTAGTTAATCTTCTCTGGGCCTTAAAAAGATGATTTATCTTTCGCTTCCTCATAGGATATACCAGTCCATCTGGAACATTTGAAACATCCAAACCTAGGCAATGTCTTTGAATGTTATGCAGAGTGAGATAATGTTTGCAACTCAGTTAATGACTCAAGAAAAAAATGCATTTATGCTTACTCCATCCTGCTGAGAGGGATCTTTGTGTTGCTCATAGGTAAGCAATAAGTCCATTTTACTTGGAAACCCCACTATGTGCCTACCTTCTTATGATCCTTAGCTAAGTGGGCATTCGAATGAAGATCCACTATCAGCTTTCCTTTGTTCTTCACCAGTAAGTGGTACAAGTATGGCTCACTTTTTTTTTTTTTAAGATCGGTAATTTTATCACTATGTGCACATAGGGCATTTAGCTTTTTTTTTCTTATAGACCAAAAAGTATGTCACTGTAATGGCCCATGTGTTGGGCTTTAGCTGATTTGGTGACATAAGATTCCTATTGAATAACGAGCAAAAAAATAAGTCTAGTGGAAGATGAAAACCTCCTTAAATATTGCAAATAGAAAGTTGCACTGTTGTTATCTTTGCTCGCCATTTTTTACCCTCGAAAGGGTTTTGAAACCTTATACTGGCTAAAGTTAAGCCCCTTGTCACTCAGCCACTTTTAAACAATTTGCATATTAATGTAATTAGCATATTGTTCCATTAGCCTAGCATCATTTCCTCTAACTTTATAATGTCATCTAAGTTGTTCAACATCTCCTCTAGGATCTCTTCGAGACTTGGTACAGGGACATTCAGTGGCTGCTCAACAATTTGAACCTTAGGAGTAGTTGCTATCTGTTCAACACTTTGCGCTACCACTGTATTTCTACTCTTACCCATCTGGTCACTATCTATCATTATCAAAGGATGACCACCCGATTGCCCAAAAGTAACCTTAGAAATCACTTTTACTTGATGCTTTACCTCTTGGCCACTACTCTTTAGCTTACCCTTTTGGTCAACTAACTTAATGACAAAGTGATATTTGGTCATTACCATCTAGCCCATAAACATAACAAGGTTGCAAAAGGGTAACATAGAAAGATCATATAGAGGGAATTCTTGAAAAGTTACCTAGATTTTGAAAACAAAAATCAAGAAAAAAAGAATGACACGAAAAGCAATTGTCCAAAGCCTTCACTGACAAGAATCATAGTAAATAAGGGATAACTATCGCTGTAAATAGGGAGTGAAATCAGAAAAGAAACAAACAAACTAGCAAAAAACCAACAAAATGAAGCTATAATCTTAGGCACAGGGAAAACGAAAAACAAAAGAAAATAGAAAGATAGAGGCAATGAGGAATACCCAAATGATTTTAAAGCTTTTTTTGAAACATCCCAAAGAAAAAAAAACTAGGTATAAATACCTATCAATGCTTAACCTCGAAACATTCACCTAGAGCCATGTCTTTAGCAGCAATCTCTCATTCCTCGACAAACGCCCCATTCATGACAACCAAAGCTATCAACTAATGTATTCAAAAACTTAATATCACTGAATAAGCAAAATCAAGATTCTTACCCATCATACGACAGTCAAGGCGATCATCAAATTCAAAATCCCTACTTACCATGTCATATCTATGGTGATTACCAGTTTCAACTTAGGGCTAAGTCCGTCGCTTTATAACCACCTTTAGATCTATGGGGCAATTGTTATAGCCCAAGGGCCTAATCACCTAAATGGCCTAAAAGGCAACTAAGACCCAACCGACCAAACTCTTAAGGACTCGATCACCTAATTGCTTGATCTACTGGTCACCCAAATAAACAATGCAGTGCACTCCAAACACTAGCACGCCCATTAGTTTGTCCGATAGGGACCATTAAACTAAACATCCTAAGACCACTAGGACGGTTGAACAGTACGTCATGAATAAGGCAGTTCTTATTTTGAACCAGTGGCAGACCACCGACATCCTTTGACAAATACAACTACTACAACCAAAGAACTGGTAGTCTTTCAAACAGCCACACCTGGACAATAACAAAGGCATGTAGTGGACACCCATCAACGCACCCAAGTATAAAAATGGCAAGAAAGCCCTCAAAGGAGGCATAAGCACTCTCTTTACTCAATTTCTTTTCCATTCTCTACTTACTAAATGCTCTTAACTCCCATAACTGATTTAAGTATCTAAGTGTACCTCGGAGTCCAAACTTCGATGCCTTCTAACCTTTCATTTGTATTTTAGGTCCCATTTCCACTCTCCACTGCAACCTTTTTTAGCATTTTCTAGGTTGACACCAACACTAAATGCAGCACCTAAATTTAAGTTTTTTTTTTTTTTTTTTTTTTGTAGAGAGTGATTCATATGTGTATTTTATCATTTTCTATTTCTTTTCATATAAACTTTGATAGACAAGTATGGAATTTTATATTACAGGTTTCAAATTCATCGAATTCAATGGAAGTGTAAATAAGTAACTAAAGATACAATATATCTATGAAAAATGAATAGATTCTTTTTGTTCATTTGTTGCAAACGATCAATTTGTAAAATCTATCTTTTTTTTTTTTTTTTTTTTGTGGATGAATATGCTAACCATATATTTAACTTTTAGTCAGGTTTTTACACTTAATGCACTGTTAATGAATGGTTCTTCTTTTTTTTTTTTTTTGTCATTTCCTGTTACAGTGATAAAAAATGGTGAAGTTTGCCCTTTTTATTTTAAAATTTAAATATTGATATGATCAAATGTTTACCTTTGTTTTTCGAAAAAACAAAATTAACTTGTAACTCTGGTTGAAAATACTTATAAAAAATTTAAACTTTTAAAAATATGTATAAGTACTAGTAAAATATATAAAAAAAATTGTATGAAAAATATAAACCATGACTTTTAGGATATTTTAAAATGCTTTCTAGAGAATTTAAACTTTTAGGAGCATTCAAAAGTGCTGATGAATTTTAAGTCGAAAAATGAAAGGTTGTGCCGACAAACCTCCACAATATTTTCAATGGCAATCATATACTTGGAGATAAACCGATGGTTAAAGAAATACTAACGACATATATATGCCCATAAAAATTAATTTTCTTGTAATGACTTAGGCAGGTAAACTGGTTTACAGGCAACTTCTAAGTTCAAGGGTACATACATGCATCGACGGAAATTGATGACACCATTAAGACTATGCATGCAATTATTAAATGATTCCGAAAGGGGACTTTTCAAATAACAATCCAGCATGGCATTGAAACATCATCCAGAAAAGGCGTATGAGGGATAAAAATTGATATTAAAAGGATAAATAAAGTTAAATTAATCACAAAAACAGAAACGGAAGCGTGCAACTGAATCAAGTAAATTAATTAGAAACATCTCAAGTCGCATCCGCATGTGCAATCTCGAGCTGTGATTATTTGGACCGAACCACATACTTTAGCAGAATTAATATGAATTCTAGCAATTTTAGGTATATAAAATTTAGATCCTCCAGTGCAAATGCAAATGCGAAAATCCCAAGGAGTTTTAGTAGCTGTTTTTCCAAGCCTTGCTTTAAGAACAATCAAAGAACCCCTTATTTTTGCCATTTTTTATTTTCATTTTGAATTAATTAACTTGATAGAATGTAGCACTCGTCTCAAGTGTGTGCTCAGCGCGTGGATCATTATATACCCTCAGCACAGCTGCCCTAGATAATCACATGCATTTTCTATATGGTAGCACGTAAGCCCTTTTTTTTTTATTTTGATATAGAAAATTTTATTAAAGTAGTATTGGATGTTTTTTTTTTTGAAGTGTAACTTTTGAGGAGTATCGTACGGTTAATGTTGTAAATTGTGTTTAGGAGAATTATTATTTATCTTTGGTCTTTATCGTAGAATCAATCAAAAGGTTTAAAAGGCAATAGTTTACCTCACAATTAGACTTGTTAATTTTTATTTAAATCTAAAAAATCTGATTAATTTATTGGAATTTAAATTCAACTCAACCTTATTTGACCAAAAAATATCAATAACCCAAGATCGACTAACTCAAACTCGAGATGATCAGAATCCATAATGACTCGAACCCAAATGATCAAACCTGATAAACCGAAATGTTAAACCTAATTGACCTGAAACTAATTAACTTGAATATTAAACCTGATTGACCCAAACTCAAAAAAAACATTAATCCAGAATTACCCGAACTCGATTAACTTGAGTGTTAAACCCGATTGACCCAAATCCGAAATGATCTGAACCCAAAATAACTCAAACTCGAAATAACCTAAACCTGAAATGATCCGAACCCGAAAGGACCCAAAATCGAAATGACCCAAACCCAAAAATAATTCAAAAATTATAAAACCTAAAATGACCAAACTCGAATTAATGTTAACCGAAACCAACTCGACCTACCCAATTGATAAGTCTACCTGTGATGGATGTCAACGGCTCAAATTATGTCTAACTACTGAACTTAATTGAAACGAAGCTATATGATGGTGCCAAGTTTTTATTCAGAAGTTCAATTTATGATTTATCATTCCTTGGCTTGAAATTAGTATAACATGATAGGCTATTACATAGAAGTAATCTTTTTATGCATGCTACGTAAATGATTTTGAATACTAAAAGTATGCATCGGATTCAGAAAGGGTTAGTCGATTTGGTGAGAAGAGGAGTCTTGTTACATTGTTAATTAAGATTTTGATTTTAGTGAGCAGCAAAGCATTTTGAAAGTAAAATTCCAAATATGACGTGAGAAAGTGGGACTAAGATCTCCCGAGAATTCGATTATAGCTGGACAAAGACTGGATTACCTTTGACTGCATTGTCAACATTGCCTTTTAAGCAGTGGAATTTCAATAATAAACATCCAATATTTGGAAGTAAGAGTTGTTGGATGATGGAGCCACGCTCCCTTGAGGCATGTAGACCAACGAAGCTATTGAGGTTAATACCATATAAAAAAAATACTAATCATAGAATAAAGGAGCTTCATTACTTAGACTTGCTTTTCACGCCAGCTTTAACCCTTCCCAACGCCGTAGTTACCGGCCGTCAACTTTCTCATTCCATTCCATTTGCACCGCCCGTTGACACACATCTATCCATATTTATTCCCCTCTTCCTAGAAAATGATTGCTTTCGTTGCTTCGCATATATATACATATATATATATATATTGACGTTTAGAGAGAGTTTTAGACGGAAAAAAAAACCAGTGGACGGCTTCCTATTTGATCATCGACATTTTGGCAATAGTAGAGCTGGATGGGTTCGTCGAATGGAGGAGTGCCCCCAGGGTTCCGGTTCCATCCAACGGACGAAGAGCTTCTCCATTACTACCTGAAGAAAAAGGTGTCCTTTGACAAGTTTGACATGGAGGTCATTAGAGAAGTGGACTTGAACAAGATGGAACCTTGGGAGTTACAAGGTAAAGCTATTTAGTTTCCTAAGCTCCTTTGTGAAATGGTTGATTATCGCAAAAACAAATTGTGGGTAACGATTGTTTTTGTTGCATGCAAAATTTTCTATTTTTGATTACCCTGCAGATTTCTTTTTTAATTGATTTTTAGCACTCTTCTTGTAGTAGAAAATTTTACGTATTTTAATTCTGAAAAGGGTTTAAAAAAAGTACGTTTAGAACCAGAAGCTTAACTATGTAGCATTTTTCAATTAAAAGATTTAATCAAGTCAAGCTTAGCTCAAGCTATGAGAAGGTAAAAGCTTGAGCTCGACTCAAAATTTGAAGATTAAAATTTGATTAGTATTTCATTGAATTTTACTTTTAAAAGTCGAGTATAATTCGAGATAAAAATTAAATTATTTAGTTTTTCGATTAAATTCATTTACTTAATACAGAACAAGCTTGATTCTTATACTTGATTTCAAACTTGAGTGCCCAAATTCGAATTCAAATTCAAATTAAGACTTTTATACTAATTAAAAATTAAAAAAAAAAAAAGATTGATTAGGTGTGCCAGCTTATAGACTAATATTGGATTGACGAATTTGAATTCTTGGAAATCATGCCAATTAGACTAATCAGAATTAATCGCAAAACTAAATCACAATGATGTATTTCTCCTCAGAGATTTAACCATTTAAATTTTTGGATGAATAGAAAACAAATTATTAACAAATTCACCCTGGAAAGTGGAAATAATTGACCTCGTAATTGTTCCGTTTTGTGCACGGTGTTGAGACATCGAAGATCGTCTACAATTAATGCAATGATTCTAGCTACAGTTGTTCAGTTGCTAGAATAATTTAAGTAATTAAAATGAAACAAAACCAGTGCGTTAGACAAGTGCAGGACTTTAATTGCATAAAATAATTCTGATGAGTTCGATGGTTGCTCTGTAGAGAGATGTAGGATTGGATCAACTCCGCAAAACGAGTTGTACTTTTTCAGCCATAAGGACAGGAAATATCCAACAGGTTCAAGGACGAATAGGGCAACAAATGCGGGGTTTTGGAAAGCAACAGGGAGGGACAAGTGCATTAGGAACACCTACAAGAAGATCGGTATGAGGAAAACCCTTGTTTTCTATAAAGGAAGAGCTCCACATGGCCAAAAGACTGACTGGATCATGCATGAATATAGGCTTGAAGAAGGTGACGATCCCCAAGGAAATCCCAATGTTAGTACTCTCTTGTCTCTCATGTATTCAATTAATATATAATCATTATATACGTTAAAAGAAGAAGAAATGTAGTTCAATTTCGATGATTTTACTGTATGAATTTGCCTGCATGTAGGAAGATGGGTGGGTGGTATGCAGAGTGTTCAAGAAGAAGAATCTGTTCAAGCTTAACAATGATGGAGGGTCAAGCATTAACTCATCAGATCAACAGCTGAATGTCAACACCAGTGCAAGCAGCAGCCAACCTCAACCTCGGCCTTTCATGCACAGAAACGACCAATACCTACTGCGTCAACAACAACACAACCACAACACTGAACAAAACTTTGAATTAATCAACGCAGAACTAGCCCTTCGCTATCCTCACATACCAACGTCGTCGACCCCTCAATATTCTCTTTTCCATCCCCAAACCCAAACCCTACCTCAAACCAACAAAGCTATCAGCTATGAGTACCCGGTGGCTCTACCTTCGGACTCTCCCGTTATGATCAAACAACTCATGTCCAACCCCAGGGATTGTGAGAGCGGCAGTGAAAGTGTTAGGTACCAAGCTTGTGAGGCAGGTCTAGAGATTGGCACGTGCGAACCAACTCAACAAATGGGCGTTGCTGCTGGAAGAGATGAGAGCATGAATGAATGGAGGATGCTTGATCGGCTGGTCACATCTCACATAGGACATGAAGATTCTTCCAAAGCGGTTAGGTTTGAGGACTGTACAAATGCTACCTCGGTGCACCCAATCAATCAGCTTTCACTACGAGGGGAGATGGATTTTTGGGGCTACGGGAAATAGTGACGAGTAATTCCACAATGTTGGCCTAAATCTAAGTGGCCCTAATCATATTTCATTCAAGGAAAAAAGACTTTGATATTAATATAATACAGTAATGAATTTATATTTGATGAATTAATTATATATAAATTTATATATTTTTAATTAATCGCATAATATCATTTTATTAATAAACAATTATTTATGTTTATTTTTAAAATTTTATGTTTGCACATTAATAGCGTGGCATCATGTAGTTTATTAATAATATGTAAAATATAAACCTCTTGCAATTTAGCAAAATGATTTCTTTTTGGAGTTTTTTATTTTTTTTGGATATTTAACTTTTATGCAATTTAATATTTGAAATTTTTTATGTATTTTTTATGGAGATTTAATGTTTATTTGGCCCAAATTTTTTTTTATTTAAAAGTTATTATGAAGCTCTTATGAAAAATAAAAGTTTAAAAAAATTAAACTAAAGTTGTTTGGTATTTTTATTTTTATAAGTTCTTTTTTATAGATATTGTACTACATTTTAATAAATAAGGACATTTTTGAAAGAAAAAAAAAAGTAAAAAGCTAGCTTATTTTTTCAAAAAAAAAAATCCATTTTTAGCTTTTTTTAAAGCTCTTTCTTCTCCATTTGTTTTATTAAAAATAAACAGGTTTTTAAGGTTTTTCTAAGAACTTCTAAAAAACCTATTTGACTTAGTTTCTATTTTTAAGAAGCTTTTAAGCTAAAAAAAAA
>JBBYHL010000022.1:1338946-1377760 GCA_038381835.1 Adansonia madagascariensis
TGTAAAATTTTAAATACTTCTTTGAATATTATTATTATTATTATTATTATTATTATTATTATTATTATTATTATTATCTTCATTATTATTTCAAGTAATGATAATTAGAATCTGATAATTGTATAACAAAATAATAAGATAAATTAAAAAATATAAAAGCCATAGTAGGTAATATAATATCAAAAATGAATCAAATATTAAATATTAAATATTAATACTATAAATAATTTAATTAAATATTAAAAATTTAGTTTATATTTTATATATGATTAAACCAGCTTTTAAGTTGGGTCAGTTGCGGCTTGAATTTTTTAAAGTTTCATGTGTAGGCCCTTATTTAATGTGCCTAAACCTGCCTATTCAAGCTAGAATTATTGTTCAACACATTAAATAATGTTTTTATTAATATTTATATATTTTTTAATTAAAATCAAATAAAATATATTTTATTTTAATTTAAAATAACTGTTCCGAGTCAGATTGGGCTAGTCTAAAACCAAAATATGAGAACCCAAGCTTAGGCCCAATTAGGTCAAGTGGATAGATCGATCCTTGAGCAGGTTTATATATGATAAAATAATAATTTATCAAAAAATAAATCATAACATGAGCTTTGAAAGCATTGTCAATAAAGTATATCATCAATTTATTATTTTTTTAATTTAATTAGTTAAACTCATTATATATTCAGAGTTTATGCATGTTAGTAATAAAGTTTTAAATACTTCTTTAAATATTATTATTATTATTATTATTATTATTATTATTATTATTATTTTTAAGTAATGATAATTAGAATATGATAATAACATAACAAAGTAATAAGATAAATTAAAAAATATTAAAGCCATAATAGATAATACCATATCAAAAATTTAAAAAAAATCATTTGTTAAACTAGCAACTAGACCTGCCCATAGGCCAAATAGCTTGCCCAACACAATAGACCCGAGATGATCAAGTCCAGGTCTTAGATTTTAAGTTTCAAGTGTGCTCGACCTGAAATAGTTTTTTTTTTAAATAAAATAATATATTTTATTTAAATTTGATTATAAAATATGTAAATATTAATATAAAAATAATTTTTTAATATTATGAACAATGATTTGTATTTAAATGGGTCGGCCAGGACAAATTCGGCCTTAAGCTTAGACTTCAAAAATTTTTCGGGCCATGGATAGGCCCATAGAACCAAACTAAAATTTTTTCAGGCCAAACAGGGCCAAATTCGTGCTTAGGCTGAATTCAAAATTACGTAAAAGTGATTACATTTAATATCAAATAAAAAAATGATGTAAAATATACTCAAGCCCGAACCCGACCTGAACAAGAATTGGCCGAAACCTGAATTGGCCCGAACCCGAATTGACCCGAACCCGAATTAGCCCTAACCCAAATTGGCTCGAACCCAAAAGAACTCAAACTCGAATAATTTCGAACCCAAATCAGCCCGAAGCGAAAAAAATTTGAATCCAAAATGATCCGTTTTAAACTCGCCCAATTGCCACCTCTACTTCCATGCATGTACTTGATCTATAGTAAATTTACTTATATTCAAAGTTTAATGTCCCTGCATAATATAACTTGATTTATAGCAAATTAGTTTCTATTTATTGAAAAAATATTAATATATAATAATAAATAGAAAAATATTAATATATAATAAAAAATATTATTAAAATAATGGTTTATGAATATAATTAGCAACTGTTTTCATTTTCATTATATAAAAAAATTCAAATCCATATTTTTATATAGGAAAAAAGTCAATTTTCACCCCTTGTGCTTTGGTGAGTGATAGAAAATGCCGTGTGCCGACACTTATACCTCCTATGGTTTCATTCCATTTGTCACAAGGTAACACCATTAGATTTTTATAATAAATTACTATTATACCCTTTATTTTTTGCTTAATTTTCTTTTTTCTTCTTTCTCTCTTATACTTTCACCGCTCTTTCATATTTCTAATCTATTTGCATCCAAAAGAAAAACTAATGTGAAAGTATGAAAAGTAGAGTTTAAGATTTAAAATATAGAGATATAAAGAAGAAGATAGGTTTTGCCTACATTTTAAGAGAGAGAGAGAGAATTTAGTGAAAAAGACAAAAAATTTATATTACGAAAATAAATTTATTTATTTGTTTATTTATTTATTTATTAAAATTTTATTTTTTTTATGGCTGAGAGGTTTGATTATATTATTACCATTTCAGGATTTTTTTCTCATATCATTAAGAGGGAGTAAAAACCTATAGATAAAAATTAAAATTATTTAATTTGTTCTTGTATTGATTTATATTTTCATATATATTGTAAATATTAGTTTCTTAAAGAAAAATGAGTTTTCTTTCTTGTTATGCTTCTTCAATTTGAAGAGTTCCTAAAATTTCATTTTTTTTTTCATTCATTTTCATGTTTCTTCGAATGGGCTTTCTTCCCCTTTTTTTTCTTTTCTTTATTTTTTTTTCATGCTTTTCATTCAAATTTGAAATTTAAGAAGATGGATTGTTTTTAATTTAAGTTTAATTGAATTGGGTTTTGATTATTTGTTGAAATTGATGAAGTTTAAACTTTTTAGGTGTAGGATTTCAACTTGAGAAAAAAAAAAAGAAAAGGGAGAAAAAGATGAAGATGATGAAGAAGAAAAAGGTATTTTCAATATAATATTATTAATTAGGGTTAAATCTAATGACATTACCTTCTTTTATCATAATAGCCAAAACATAGGAGGTTAAGTGCTAGAAAAAAGCACAGGGGATTTAGTGTTATAGGAGCCAAAGCATGAGAAGTGAAAATAGACTTTTCCCTTTTATATATAAACTTGCGAAGTGTGTTGTGCATCAAACTTGGGCTAAGACTATACTTATTCACAAGTCGGGCACTTAATCCAAATTGTATTGAGTCGAGCTTGGGCAAAAATTTTATGATTTGGCTCGATTTCGAATTACTATTTTAATAATTAAAATTTTTATTTAAATTAATTATAAATATTAATTTTTTTAATATTATTTTAGATAATAAAATGAGTTTTTGAGCTAATTTTAGGAAGGGAAAATTTTTTTTTCTAATTACAACCTGATCACGAACATCTCTAGTCAAAATTGATTATTGACTGAGAAAATAACGAAAACCCAACTTAAGCCCAATTTTAATAGTGAAGTTGAGGCATCCAATGAAATGGTTTGTAAGAATTCAACCAAGGCTCAAAGGTCCATTGAGCTTAGAGAAGTCCTTACGTCCGATCAAATTGCAGCCCAAAAATTTTTAATTGGGTTAAAATAGCTTAAATCACTCTTCATAAAAATAAATCATTAAAAAAATATTTTTATATTATTTTTGTAATTAAATTTAAATAAAATACTTTTTATTAATAAATAGTAATTTGAATTGAACTAAGCCAATCTGAATTATAAACAAATAAAAAAACCTTTAGATCCTTATCTACTGACTCGTACATACTAACTTACTGGAATGGGTAAATAACCTGACCCAGTAATAGATCTTTTTTAAAACCTAATCGTCACTTCTTAACAAATTTTGAAGCATAATTAATCATAATTTAGTATTCTATGTTCGTGACCATGGGTTTTCTAGAATCATGATCATATAGGCCTTTTTTGATAAAACTAATAAATAATAATAAAAAAAAGTCTATAACCTAGTATAAAGAAAACCGTAACTTAAAAAATAAAATTCCAGATACTATGATTCAAACTTAAATTTGCTGAATGTTATCTCTTAAAGAAGACCATATTAACCGTGTTAAACCCGAATTTAGATTACTTTTCACTATGTTAAAAATGCATCCTTTAGTCAGATTGACACATAAAATTAAAAAACATTGCAATTTAGAAGCCAAATCAAGACACAAAAGCTGGGGTTTTTCTTTTTCTTGACCGATTTACACCTACCACATCAACTCAATGGCATCCAAACTTCTTTCATCAAACAGCTAAATGAAAGCTCTTCTCAATTTCATTCCAATCCATCCATCCTTCCTAACAGGTATTCAACTTGCACTTCCTTTGTTAATGGCATGATCCAGTCGCCATACAACTCAGCTACCAGGCTTGGGTTTATTTTGTAAACTGGATCGTGACCATCTTCGTTCATATTAGCAGGCACTACTTGCCCGTAAGTTCTGGCTTTCATTTCAACCCTTTTCTTGATCGACTCTTCGACTGCAGGATAAGTCAGCAACTCCATCAGCCATTCCCTGTTCTGCAAAATTTCGAGGACAAATAATGAAAAACACAAGAAGATGAAGGCTTCAACGAACTGTGCTTGGAATGAAACTGATAAAGAATACCTGTTTTCTAATGGCAGTTTTATAGGCATCTGGGGATGCCTGAAATTTACACTCGGCCACAAATTTCCCATAATGAATTCTCTTTGAAAGAGCCTGCAGTGACACATAAATGTTCAAGCATCCAGCAGCTCCAAGAACATCAAGTTGTTAAAGAGTACGATCACTAGTTAGACAGAAAAACAGATAGGACCAACAGGTATTTATGCATTCCACGAAAAAAATTTATACAACCGACGATCCCTTCCAAAGATTTTGAGTGACACGGATCCATGAAAGGTCACAAAATTGCAGCATAAATGGTTGGCATGGATACGTGGAATAAAGTATCGACATATGTAAAACAACAATGCAAGTACATGTTACACAAGCAAAATCCAATTTAGTTTATTCAAATTATCTATGGATCAAAATGCACTAATAGTTACAACTTGTCATCAATCTATGTTACTTAAACGCTTCTTTTTTCCTCATGTACCCATGTCCAACACATACTCGCATATGAATATGAAGGTACAATCCTCTAGATATATGGAAAACTTGAAAAAAAAAATTAAGTATACCCATATTGAATACATACCTATATCTGACACTCTTCAAGTAACACAGTCATCAACGGTTCACAGTTACAAAATAAAAATAGAGTAACTTCCCATAGTATGTTGCTCCGACTCTTCATTTTTCTTGAAGTACCCATGTCCGACACATTTTCGGAGCGTTATGGGGATAGTACCTTCCAAAGACCCTCCAAATACATGGAAAAATTTAGAAAAATTGAACATACCCATGTCGGACACATACTCTTACCTGAAGCTCACACCTAAGTTCGAGTAACATAGGGTTCTAGACAATTAAGGCAGATGATTTTTGCATTGGCACCTGCACCTATCTACTATCAGGCATCCAGTGACCATATGTTATCAGCATTTTAGAAAGTCTTAACCCGATTCAAACACCAAGGGATGAACTACCTCTTTTGAGAACGTTAACTTTTGCTGCCCATTCTGCTAGGCATCATGTATGTAATAAATCTAAATTAAAAGTACAGAGAAGGGAAAGAAGACAGAAGGATTCGCAACATTTGCGGCAACCCGTAAATCATTATTTTTAGACCGAGGCATGTAAGGTACATATTATGATGGGGGTCTGTGTGCAAGCTAGCGCGAATTGAGTTAGAAATGCATGTGAGACTTGTCTTAAAATATTTACCTGCAAACACATGGTGTCACAAACGGCAGTAGATCCACAATTGCCATCATCTCCTTTCTTCACTAATCCCGGAATAAGATTTCCAAAGTACATTTGCCAGACTTGGTTATTTATATTTATTGAATCAGCAATGGGATGTAGTACCTATTTGATTATCAGAAAAAAGGCTCCAATAAGAAGTTAAAAACTTATTACCCACAAAAAAAAATAAAAATAAAAATCTGAATGTCCAAAAATTCACAAATTTTATGGACAGTGAGAGTCTGAGAGATAAAGATCACATGCAGAGGATTAAATTCTTTGAATGGACTATCTATGTTGCCCCAACTCTTCATTTTTCTTGAAGTACGTGTGTCTGAGACCCGTGTGCCACACATATCCGACATGGGTATGGGGATATGACCCTCTAAGGATCCTATAAATGCATGGAAAAACTTAAAAAAATTGAATATGCCCAAATCTGACACTCCCACCTAAGTCCGCACAACATAGTGGACTACCATACAGTATCATAATAAATCAGATGATAGCATTCCTCTACATAACAATTTAAATGTTATACTCTTGCGATGATGAAATAACAGAATCAAACTGAATTGTCACTCACAGATAAGTTATGTTTATATGTTGCATTAGCATGAGGAGCATCATTCATCACCAAAAGATAGTATGAAGAGTGTCACAAAAAAAGTACCCCCAAATCCTTCAAGAGTTTACCTAAACCGATTTCCTAGCAGGGGACTATGTTTTCTCATGAATGATCATTTTACCCTGTCCTATGTTGCACCGTCTCTTCATTTTTCTTGGAGTACCCGTGTCCGACGCATATTTAGATATGGGTATGAGGATATGACCCTCTACGGATCCTCTTAAGACATGGAAAGCTAAGAAAAAATTGAACACACTTGTGTCGGGTAAATATCCAAGTTCAAAACTCACACCTGAGTTCGAGTAATATAGACCCTATTAGATTTGAATCTAAGACTTACCTCAACCTACCTCCCTTTACAAATAGAGTGATGTCAGTACAATAAAACACATAATTAACCGAATGCTTCGTGTATTATTGAGAATGCTAACATATGGGGCAATGAACATAAATCCAAGGCTACTGGCCAAAAGTAACAAAAGTAATTCCTCCTATTCCATCCTATTATTTTACCTGTGGATATTGCAAAGGCGGCAATAACGGGCCCGGTAATTCATCTGGGAAGAACGGATGCTCATCCGGGCTCTTGTATCTGCCAACCTAATGTGCATTTAAAGGTTCCTCAGAAAAACACCACTGATTTTGCTAATCGTCACTTTCCCACCAAACTATCGAGTATAACATACCTGGGCATGAAGCTTTTCGGTTTCTCTGAGAATATACTCCACCAAAGAGCCATGGAACCCATCCATTGAAAAGGCATCAGGGTCATATGTATCTTCATTATAACAATATTGAGCTCTCTCCAGAAGGCTAAATATTATGCTGTCCTCTTGTCGAATTAACGAATACCTCACTGCCTCCAGGGTCAAGTTCTCGCTCTCATCCACCCTTTGCTTTATTCTCACCGGTCTAAGGATGTTACCAAAACATTAAATTATCAACAACCTCAAACAAAACCATCTAATGCACCGTTGCAAAACCAAATAAAAACAAAAGATTCGGGAAGGGTTTCCGACAAGGGCCAATAGAAGTTCAATTTATTCATCCTAACATATTTTAGAGTATGATTTATGAGCTATTGCACTTCATTCTCTTGAAGCTTTTCACATGCGTTCAAGTATCAATAATTTAAAAAATAAAGATTAGAAAAAAATGCAAGCTGATAAGAATCATTCAATTTTCTATATCATGATCATGGTTTATGATTCCAGATTTCAAAGATAGGAAAAATTAGAAAATACAATTATTTTCACTAATGTGCATACGCGGCAGAATTGAGTTCAAAAGTACAGAAATTAATGCATTCAATTAAAGAAGCAGACAAAAAGGTAACATATTGTTGGATGCAGCACTCAAATTGGTGTCTTTCAGAAGGTGAAAAAGGCAATTAATTCTCACTAACTAATACCAACAGAATTTCAGCAGTGAAAGAATTAAAGGAAGCAAATTCATTCCAAAATCAAAAGAACTGCATCAGAAATTGAAATGCTTCTCATGCAATGATCCGACAACCAGGAAAACATTTTTTTTTTTTTGACGAACAATTAAAATCCTAGATTCCAACTATGTGGCTCTTACTCTTATTTTTATTAAAATACAAGTATCTCACACTGGACATAGGTATATGATATAACCTTCAAAATACCTTTTTAAAAAAACTGAACATATCCATGTTAAACACGTACCCATATCCAATACTGGCTTAAATCCGAGCAACGTAAGATTCCAAGCAATCTAGCAATGGAATTATAAACAACTGAAGCAAAGGAAAAAAAAAAAAAAACAGTTCCTTAAAATGCAAGATGATCCAACATCAGCCAAATTCAAAGACAGGAAATTCAAAATAATGGCAGCAAAGTCAACTAATTCCATAATCAAGACCACCCATTTTCAAATACAGCCAAAGCAAAAGAACAAAGCTTTCTTCCCCCAAAGAAACAATGAAAGAAAGACTGCTTTCAACAATCTAAAAGCTGGAATTGTGATAAACAACAAGAACAGCCAAATGGGATGATTGATTTATACCCAGTAGAGTTGGTTGAAGCATGAACAGATTGAATGCCTTTCTTTGACAACCTTGCAGAGCAATCGAACTTAAAGCTGGGAAATTGAAATTCCCTGTTTTGCAAGGTTAAAACGTAACTGGGTCTTGAAAACTTGGTAGTGCCATTAACAGCAGGCAAGGCTGGAGAAGAAGTACTTAACAATTTAGCCTCCATGGATCATAAACACAAGATTTTTCAGAAGGGAAAAAAAAGAAAAGAAAAGAAAAACACTAAAACAAAAACAAAGAAAGCAAACTTTTGAAGCTTTGAAACAAAATGAATCAATGAGAAAAAAGAAAAGGATATATATGTATATATAAATATATAAAAATAAAAAAGACTGGTTCGTGTTAGGTTTCTTGTGGTAGGTGAGTTAGGTGCTGTAAAGTGGAACCTGAGGTAGTTGGAGGAGAATGCGAATCTAAACAAGAAAAAACATATGAAGCTGCTCCAGAGAAAAAAGTTTTTGGGTTAATTTCACATTTAGCCCCTGGATTATATAAAGTTTCTCTCAATTAGCTGTCTAAAGAAAAAAAATTAATTATTGAAGTGTTGGACACGTCATATTGATTTTTTGTAAGATAAATTCGGATTTTATAATATTTGAGTTATTTTAAATTTAGATTATTTTAGTTTTAAATTAATTTTATTTAACACTCAAGTTCATCAAGTTTAATCATTTTAGATTTGATTTATTTTAGTTTTGGATCATTTTTAAATCTAGATTTGCTAATTTTGGGTTATTAAATCAAATCAAATTGATTACTGTTTTTGAGTTTAAGTCAGAATTGATAAGTCTATACTTAAGTATTTGAACTTTTGTTCTGTCTACATTTTACCTTTTTAGATTTATATCGTTGGTTAAATGCGTATCATAATATGAATATGATACGTGACAAAAAATATCACATCAATATCACATAATTATTGTCATATAAGCATAAGGAGAAAAATGAAAAAAAATAAAAAATAAAGTTTTAAATCAAAATATTTTAAAATATTGAATTTTTTAAAAAAATATAATCTAAATATTTTAATTTAAAATAAAAATAAAATAAAAATTCAAACCATTCCTATTTATAGCCTTTAAACAACACTGACTTTCCTTGTATCTAAATTGACTTTTCAAGTTTTTATTTTAAATATTATCTTATAACTTAAATTGTCCATAGGGTTTTCAATTTTAATATATACATATATATATATATATATATATATATATATATTCAAAGCCTTCTTCTTTTTAGGTACATTCATATATTCAAGTTTCATTTACCTTCAATGTCACTATAGTCATGTTTTAATTCAATATATATATATATATATATATATGTATATTTTTAATTCAAATCTTTATATTTGATCAAAATCGACCTTTTAAAAAATATGAAAAATAGGTTAAAGTTTGAAATTATGAAAGAATAAATGCAATAGGCTCCGACGTGTGTTTAAGGATTATAAACTAAATTATCATTACATTGAAACGCAATCTTTGCATTTTCTTCTTTTTTCCTTTGACATTTTCCATCATCTTTTCTATCACATCTTCTTCTATTTATTTATTGTTAAAATAATAATAATAATAATAATAATGATAATAATAATAAAAGATGAACTTTGTAAAGCTATTGCTACCTTCAATCAACAAACTTTATATGGCCTAACTTTCTCTTCCTTACTATGTTTGAGTTCTTGCTTTAGGTTTTTTAAAAAATAAATAACTACAAATTGAGTAAATCCCTTTTTCTCTTTTATTTTTTATGAAGAAGAACGGATGTATAAATGAAAATTAAATATCCAAAAAGAACTTAATCAATAAAATTAGACTAAATAATTGTTTTTTGAGTTTTTTTTTTTAACAAAACAAAATGTATAGTTAAATTTAATTTTAATTATTACAAAAAAATATTTACTTGAATAAAGAGTTTAGGTTTAACAAGGAAATAAATAAATAAAATTAATTAATATTTAATTTTATAAAAAATATTAATTAAAAAGTTTAATTTAATAATAATTTCAATGAAATATATTAGTTAATATTTTAATTTAATAACAATAATTTATAAATAATTAAATAATCAATTTTAAAAATTATCAAAAATATATATGTCGTTTACTATTTTAAAAAATTGATACTTTTATGTATATGACCATAATTTCATTCTTATATAAGAAAAGGAGAATTCTAAAAATGTAAAATAGATTCATCATTATTAAAAAAAAAGTGAAATAAAAAATAATTTCAAGAAAAGAAATAACATTTATTAGTATTATTAATAAAGAGACTGTAATTATTTTTTTATCCCTAATTTCATTCTCTTTTTTTTTTTTTGCTATTGCTGTTCTCTGCTATAATGAGAGAGTCGGTTCCCTTGGTGGTACATTTAATTATATTTATCCGTACATTTAGTTATGGTGAGTCATACATTTAGTATAGTCATTCATACATTCAGTTATGTTGAGTTGTACATTTAGTTATAGTTATTAGTACATTTAGTTATATTTATCTGTACATTTGGTTATGGTAAATTACACATTTATCTATATTTATCCATGCATTTAATTATAGTGAGTCGTACATTATTTATAATCATTTGTACATTTTAGTTATAGTCATTCGTACATTTAGTTATACTCATCTGTATATTTAGTTATGATGAGTCATACATGTAATTATACTCATCTGTACATTTAGTTATGGTGAATCGTACATTTAATTATAGTCATTCGTACATTTAATTATGGTGAGTGGTGCATTTAGTTATAGTCATTCGTACATTCAATTATAGTCATTCATGTATTTAGTTTTGGTGAGTCATATATTTAGTTATAGTCATTCTTATATTTAGTTATAGTCATTCGTATATTTAGTTATGGTTATTTGTACATTTAGTTATACTCATCCATACATTTAGTTATAGTCATTCGTACATTTAGTTATAGTCATTTGTACATTTAGTTATACTCATCTATACATTTAATTATGGTGAGTAATACATTTAGTTATGCTCATCTGTATATTTAGTTATAGTGAGTCATACATTTAGTTATAGTAATTTATACATTTAGTTATAATGAGTCGTACATTTAGCTATAATTCATTCATACATTTAGTTATGGTGAATCATACTTTTAGTTGTAGTCGCATATTTAGTTATTATTTTTCTATAATAATTCGAGATTTAATATAAATTTTTTATTTTCATTATTTTTATATAATAATTCAAGATTTAACATAAAATATTTTTAATTATTATTTAATATAAAATATTTTATTTTAAATATTTTAATATAAATATTTTTAATTATTATTTTATTTTAAATATTTTAATATAAAATATTTAATTATTTTAAATATTTTAAATAGTAATTCAGAATTTAATATAAAATATTTTATTTTTTATAATTTTTAAATAGTAATTTAAGATTTAATAAAAAATATTTTTATTTTTATTATATAATATATATTACTTTTAATTTTTTAAAAACAATTTGGATTTATTATTAAATATTTTTTAATTTTTATTAGTTTTTAACTAGTTTTTCAAAATTTAATATAAAATATTTTTTATTATTTTTATATTATCGGCTTTTAATGTAATTTGAGATTTATTATATATTATGATAGATTATATATAATATACATCGTGTATTATTATATAATATAAAATAATTCGCAATGAATATTATATATATAATATATAATATATTTAATAAAAATAAAAAATAATTTTGAAAAATTTATATTTAATTTTCTTACAAGAATTTTTTACTTAAATATATTATAGTTTTGGTAATATTTTATGTAAGGTTGTAATATTTGTATGTAATTCGGTAATTTTTATATGTAATTTATTACATACAAATATTACTTTCAAAGATTTTTTATATAAATACATTATCCTTTGCACATATTATATACAAACATTACACATTTTAATAATTTATGTAAATTGTAATATTTATGTGTAATTTCGATAATCTTTAATAGTAATTCTTTTTAGCTAATATAAAAAGTAAAATTTTTATTGTAAAATTACGCAAAATATTACTTAATTAAAATATCAAATTTGTATATTCGTATTGTATACATATATTTTACTATACCATAATTTTTTAAAACCATTTTATATTTATATAAATTTTGATACGTAATAATTCCTATAAAAATATAAAAAATTTATTTTTATATTAATAGTTATATATTTTATAATTAAATTTAAATAAAAATATTTTCATTAATTAGTGTTACGAGATAAAAAAATAAAAATTAAGTTTTATAATCTACATAATAATAAAATTATATAATAATAATAATTAATACTAATTTTAAAACTATTTTAATAAAAGATTATTTAAAAATTAAAAATATTAAATCTTTTTAAATCAAATAATCAATTAAAAAGATTTAAACACCAAGCTCTCTTTTCCATGCTCATAAGAGACAGCTAACTTGAGATCCAGTCGTCAGTAGGCCTTTTTTCATCTATGGCATTAAAAGACAGACCGATGTGTTTGTCCCACTCCTCATAGAACTTAATCTCAGATCGGTCCATCATCTCTTGAACTATTTCTAAGAACGATGGGCAATGCTGCAAATTGTGCCCTTGACTGCAGTGGCAGCAAGATGGCCCAACGATTTTTTTGCTTTAATCTTTGATGTTTAAGACAATTCCAGTTTTCATAAAAGCTTGGCAGATTTTATTCATCAGCGTTTTGCCTCTTTAATGCTTCTTTTAATCTAACAACTTTTCTAGTTAATTCCTACATTTACTCTTGATTGTGCATGGTTAAGGAGTGGATTAGGTCCAACGTTTGATCTAGGCCCTTGTTCGACTTTGATCATACCTTTTTCTAGTAGACC
Source organism: Adansonia madagascariensis (assembly GCA_038381835.1). Lineage (NCBI taxonomy): Eukaryota > Viridiplantae > Streptophyta > Magnoliopsida > Malvales > Malvaceae > Adansonia > Adansonia madagascariensis. The sequence continues at coordinate 1,352,023 of JBBYHL010000022.1, forward strand.
TTGAACCTTTCTCTTAAACGAGGTGCAATTCTCAATAGAATGACCTTATGCTCCGGTGTGGTACTCATAATAGTCATTCTTATCGTACCATCTAGGATACAATGATGATCTTATGTTTGCGAATACCGAGGCCACAATTGACCTACCAATAGATGGGAGTAAATCTTTTTGTAGGAGTAAGGGAGTGGCTCAAAGTGCTCTCTTTCTTAAAGCGCTTGTTGATTGTTTGGCACTCTTACATTGTTCATGTTGTGAGGTTATGCACCTTAGGTCATGTTTTGAATGGGGTTAGATGTAAAACTCATTATTGGAGCAAATGCAGCGGAATGAACTAGTCGTGGTGCTGATGAGTAAGGGTTAAAACCCAAATTCAACATGTTTGGGAGATACACAGCCTACGTCGAATGCAGATTTTGATTAAACTTGGCATGACTTTCACTAACAACATTCAGTTTTTTCTCTTTACCTTTATTTATTAACTTTTTGACTGACCAGGATGATTCTTTAATGGATATCCTGCCACTTTTGATAGCGTTATCGATCATTTCACCTAATATAACCATATCGAGAAAATTTGTCATAGTGTTTCCTACTAGCCTTTCATAGTAGGCAGCTCGTAGGGTACTGATAAACATGACTATCATTTCTTTTTCAGTCAAAGAAGGATAAACTTGAGTTGCCTCCTTTCTCCATCTTTAAGTATATTGCCTAAAGTTCTCAAAGGCTTTCTTTTTCATGTTCATATGGGATAAGCGATTTGGAGCCTAGTCGGACACGTGTTTATATTGCTTAAGGAAGGCACAAGCCAAATCTACCTACGTCTAAATTTTTATAAGATCTAGTCGTATATAACATCAGATAACTGCCTCAGTTAGACTGTCCTGAAAGTAATGAATTAGTAGTTTCTTGTTCTCTTCATACCCAGCCATTTTACTACAATACATGCGGAGATGACAAAGGGGTCGATAATCACATTATACTTTTCAAAATTTGACATTTTGAGCTTAGATGAGATAACAAGACTCGAAACCAGCCCCAACAATGTTACATCTATGACCCTAAATTTGTCACTTCTTTCAACAGCTCGAAGCTATTTCTATAGTGATTGATATTTGTTTAAGCCTTCATCATTTTCTAATGACATCTTTGTTTTTTCTTATTCCATTTGCTCATCGATGTCTAGGACTATAGGCCTTATCGGTGAAGAGCCTGCACTTTGAAATCTTTGTCCAAATGAGATGCTGTTACAGGGTTGATGCAAATGAATGGCTGAGTTGATAGGATATTTGCTACCAGAGGATGTTATCCATGCGATACGCTTTCCTGAGCATTGGTGGCTTCAACACCTGTATTCAAATTGCTTTCAGGATTAGCTAGTTCTTTTCCAGCATCGACTGTGCTTATTTGTCCCTTTAATTTCAATGCCTCGGATAATAGCTTTGTTAGTTTGGCAATCTAAGCGTAGAGTTCTTCATTTCTACGGAGTGATTGCTCTTGAGACTTGCTATACATGAATTCAAGTCTCTCAATGTAGACTTGGTGATTGTTTTCTATCACTTTTCGACTATTGTGAGTGTTTTATCAATGACAAACTATAGGTTTTATGTTTTAGAGCATCTTCACTCTAAATATTACCATATTAGACTTTTAAGTTATGAGCATGTTTGATCCGATGAAAGTGAGTATGTGATCAGGAAGATAAATGACTATTAACATGGATGAATAAAACAACAAAAGAATTGGGTTAGTCATACAAGTGCAAAAGGGATATTAAGAGGTAGCTCTATGGATAACATCTTTCATTAAAGCAATAGAATATCTTGATTACACATGATTATATTTGAAAATGCCTAGCACGGTTACATTGTCTAATTACATGCTCTAAGAAATATAACAATTCTTGTTCATGGGCTTCGATAGGTAGAATATTATGTGTCAAGGATCGTGCAACATTCATCATATGTTTGACTTTCAAATAGGTCACCTAAATCTGCTCGGTGAGATTGCAGTAGTGATCTTGATGGTTTTAGCGTGCCTGATCAATCGTTTGTAGCCACTCTTGCTGTCGTTGTTCGAAAACTCTTGCTAGTTCATTGATTTGGTCTTGGCGAGCTTGTAGAAAATCATTTAGATCTTGGATTCTGAGTGTCAAAATCGCATTCTCGACATGGTTTTCTCTCAAATTCTAAACTCAAGCTTCTAATCGTCCATTCTTCCTTGATAGGTTGATACAAGGTCACAAGTTCTAATGAACTTCTCCCTATTATCCCTAACATCTTCTTTACATCAGTGTAGTTCTTTTTTAATGGTATTAATTTTTATTTCCCACTTGATTGATGACATTCCAAGGTGTCAAAACTTGCTTGCTTTATTGAGTGCCATATAATCTTTCCTCGAACTCTCGAGATCTTTCTTAAGATGGTTTTTCTTTTTAACAACTTAGTTCATCTCTCTATCTCAGAGGTAGAGGTCTATTTCTAATTGACTCTTTTTTTTCCTTTAAGTGAGTAATTTTTTTAGCGAAGGTTGCCCTTTCTTGTCGAACTCTTACTTCCTTTAAGCGAGTAATTTTTTTAGCGAAGGTTGCCCTTTATTGTTCGACATCTTGCCTAAGGAATTCCATCTTAGAAGGGAATCCCGCAATTGTAGCTTGTGATGTCCAATGGTAGACAAAGGTAAGGAGTCACTAATGTGATGGGTCCTCCACTTATTATATCCCAAGGTTGTACTACTTTCTTTTCAATACCTATCCATACAACAAGTTTGTTTCCAAGTATGAAAGGCTAGCTGAACTTTTGACTTGTAATCAGGCTCACCAAAGTTGAAATCCCATAACTTTAGGTTTTGGATGAAAGGGATGAATTATCAACACTGGAATTACTGGAATGCCAGAATAGGTGCATGGCTAGTGTTTCTCCATAATCCCATGAGCGGCACACAACTATAATCTCCACAATGATATATGATTGTTTGTGGTGAGAACCAAAAGGCCTTCTATGTCATTTTTTCTCTTCAGACTTGTCCTAAGGCCATTTTTTCTTGAGGACCTTGGATATATGCCTAAAGTTAGACAAAAAGTTGTATGAAAGTTTTTTTTATTTAGTGCATAAGTGACTGATAAGCCAAATATGGAGAAGCGATGAGCATTTGATGAAGTGACCTGATGAGCCTTATAAGAATAAAACTCGATGGAAATAAGTCTCTAATGGTTCAAAATGAACATAGAAGAAAAAAAATTTGAAATTTGAAATCTGAAAGTTGGAAGGATGGAAGGAATAAACCTTGATTGATTAATAAGAATCCTCACCACAATAAATACAAGGGTTGGATGCCACTTTTAGGGATAAAAAACCTAGAAGATAAGTCTCATAAACTCACTACCAAGAAGACTTAGATAAGAGAAAAGAATTGAAAATAATCAACTACTTTATTGATCAACTCTGAATGTCCCTTAAACAAACATAAGGTCCCTATTTATAGTAGAGGATTTGGCCAAAGGCCTTTACAAGAAATGAAACTGAATCTTAAATAAATAATTAAGATATTGCTTGCTGACAAAAAAAGTAAAATAGTCAATAGAATTAATTTTCTTGCAAGCTAGGAATTAAAACCTTCCTAAAAAAAATAAAGCCTTGGGGCTTAAGTAATGATCTGTACACTAAAAATTTCCTAATTTGCATGCTGCTGATTTTTTTACTCAAGAAAACTTTTAGAATCTTCAAGGATCTTCTTTACCGAGCACGTAATACACTAAGTTAACTCTTTTATCTCTTGATTGTGTGATTGGGCCTATATAAACTCCTCCTCTTTTAAGCCTGCTAACTTAGGCCAACCATGATGTGGCACATCATCTCGCCCTTGTTGAAAAGGATTTGCCTTCAAATCCACATCATCTCCATTATCCAAGGTGTCTTCCAAATAGTGTGTAAGATCTCGAACATTAAATGTAGTACTCACATTGTATTCTGTCAGTAGATCAAGTTTGTAAGCGTTATCATTTACCTTCTCAAGGACCCTAAAAGGACCATCAGCCCGCGACATCAGCTTAGACTTCCTTTGATTAGGGAACCTTTCCTTGTGAAGATGAATCCACACAAGATCTCTTAGTTTGAATAGAACTTGCTTTCTCATTTTGTTTGCTGATCTTTTCATAAGCTTTGTTATTCTTCTTGATCTATTTTCTAACTGCCTTGTGCATATTCTTCACCATTTAAGCCTTCTTAGCTCTATCTATATAATTCCTCTCACTAATTGGTATTGGTGCTAAATAAAAAAATGTAGTTGGGTTGAAACCATAAACTACTTTAAAAGGAGAATGCTTAGTAGCGCTGTGTACACTATGATTGTAAGCGAACTTTACATATGCCAAGCACTCATCCTAATTCTTTAGGTTCTTGTTCACCACCATCCTAAGCAAAGCTGAAAGTGTTTTATTCACCACCTCGGTTTGCCCATCAATTTATGGATGACAAGCTGTGCTAAATAATAACTTGGTTCCAAGCTTTTCCCAAAAAGTCTTCCACATATAGCTTAGAAACTTAGCCTAAAGATCAGAAACAATGCTCTTAGGAATCCCATATAGTCGAATTATTTCCTTGAAGAACAAATCTACTACATGGCTAGCATTATCAATTCTGTAGCATGCAATGAAATGTGACATCTTTGAAAAATGATCCACTACAATCATTACTGAATCTTTTCCCCGTGATGTCTTAGGTAAACCTAAAACAAAATCCATGCTTACATGTCCCCAGGGATGTTTAGGTACGGGCAAAGGCATGTATAACCCTTGTGCCATCTCCTTGCTCTTTGCCTTTTTGCATGTGACACATCTTTCTACAATTTTATGAACATCTCGATTGATTACCGGCCAATAAAAGTGTGCTTTCAATGCTTCTAATGTCTTCTTTTCACCAAAGTGTCTAGCAAGACCTCCACTACAAGCTTAATGCACCAAAAGCTCTCGAATTGAACAAAAAAGAATGCATAATTGGCCAACCTTTAAGAGAAATCCTTTATGCTGAAAAGAACCCTCTTTTGCTCACTTCGTGCACTCTTCATAGATCTTTGCGAAGTACAGGTCCTCTTTATACAATTCTATCATCAAATCAAACCTCCTTAATCTTGTATTATGCATTAAGATTATTGCAGACCTTCACGAAAGTGTATTAGCTACGATGTTGACATTCCTTTTCTTGTACTTGATTACATAAGGAAATGTCTCCAAGAACTCCATCCACTTGGCATGTTGCCTATTCAACTTGCTTTACCCTTTCAAATGTTTCAATGACTCATGATCCATATAAAACATGAACTCTTTGGGTAATAAGCAATTGCCAAGTTTTCAACGCTCGAATCAGCGCATAAAACTCCTTATCATAGGTTGAGTAGTTAAAATGAGAACCATTCAACTTCTCACTAAATAGGTAATGAGACACCTATCTTGCTTAAGAATGGCTCCAATCTTAATTCCTGATGCATCACACTCCATTTCAAAGGTCTTAGAGAAATAGGGTAATGCTAGTGTGGGAGTCAAACTTATTTTCTCTTTAATCATGTCAAAAATTTGCTATGTTATGTCAGTCCACTCAAACTCCGTTTCCTTCTTCATGCACTCAATTAAAGAAGCTACAATGGTGCTGAAATTTTTCACAAAGCGTCTATAGAAGGGCGCCAAGCCATGAAAACTTCAGACTTCAGCAACAATAGTAGGAATTGGCCACTCTTTAATAGCTTTAACTTTCTCTTCATCAACTTGCACTCCATTTTGGAAAACAACATAGCCAAGAAAAATTAAATGGTCTTTGCAAAAGGTGTACTTCTTAAGGTTGGCAAATAGCTTCTCTTCTCTAAGCACTTCAAACACCTTTGTAAAATGCTCTATGTGTTCATCAAAGCTCTTTCTATAGACAAGTATGTCATCAAAATAAACAATAACAAAATGACCAATGAATTTTTGTAAAACATGATTCATTAGTCGTATGAATGTGCTAGGAGCATTGGACAAGCCAAAGGGCATAACTGTCCATTCATACAACCTAAACTTAGTCTTAAAGGCTGTTTTCCATTCATCACCTTCCTTCATTCGAATTTGATGGTATCCACTTTTAAGATCAATTTTTGAAAAGATAGAGGAACCATGCAACTCGTTCAACATGTCATCAAGCCGGTGGAATGGGATAGAGGTATTTGACTGTAATCTTGTTAATAGATCAACTATCTACACACATGCGCATAAATCCATCCTTCTTGGGCACCAAAAGATCCAAAACTACACATGGACTCATGGACTCTTTAACAAAGCCTTTCTCCATCAACTCCATTACTTGCCATTGGAGCTCCTTAACTTCTTCCAGGTTGCATCGATATGCTGGTCTATTGGGCAAAGTCAAACCATGCATGAGATTGATCTGATGCTCTATTCCATGAATTGGTGGCAACTCCTTTTGAAGTTTTTCTAGGAAAACATCTAAAAATTTATTTAATTTCTTATCTAATTTTGGATAGACAACTCCACCTTCCCCTGAAATCTCCTTAGCTATCAACAAGTAAACAATCTCATTGGATATTAGAGCATGTTTTACCTTTCCCTTGTTGGCAAATGAGCTCTCATTGGTTACTTTTGAGATCGCCAACTAGTCTTGCGTTATCTGGGAAGGACTGAGAGGTGTCAATAGCACACGTTTACTATCCTTAGAAAAAAAATAGGTGTTTGCATGCCTATGATGCACAACGTCTCGATCAAACTGCCAAGGTCTTCCAAGAAGCACATGGCTAGCATTCATGGTACCACATCCCACGTTCCTTCATCCTTGTACCTTCTTATGGTTAATGACACCTTCACTTGTTCTGTAACCATTAAGTCTCCCTCGTTGTTTAGCCATTGCAAACGATAAGGACATGGATGCTTAGTAGTAATGAGGTTTAATTTATTAACCAATATAGTTGAGGCTACATTAGTGTAACTCCCTCTATCAATGATTAAACCACATACCTTGCCATTAATGTTGCAATAGGTGTGAAAGATAATCAATAAAAAAAATTTTATTGAAATTTTATTATGAAAATATAAGTATTATAAAAATAATTTAATATTGTTATGAATAATAAATAAAGAATTTTTAGCCAACATAATCTAAATTTGAGAAAAAAATTAAAAATATCAAGCGATAGCCTGAAACAAGGTTTCCTTAACTGATAGAATAATACTAAAATAAAGGTTTATTAGTATTTAAATTTTTTCTACTATTATTTCGAGGGAAAAAAAGGCTTAATATAAAAAAATAGCCTTTGTATTATAATTTTTTTACACAAGTATTTTATGAAATTTTATTTTTAATTTGGTATTTATAGTATAAGTTCATCAACTAATTTGGTACTTTATCCTTGTTAGTTAATAATGATGTACATTAATTAGATTGTGACACGTGACATATAATATTGATGTCAGTACCCGTAATGCAATCTTATTAGTTGATTTACTTTTTTAATGATGTTAAAGTAATAAGCATCAAGTTGAAAATAAAAATTATAAAGTAAAAGTGAAAAAAGGTTGTAATACATGAGCTAATTTTTATTTAAGCAAAAGCAAAAAAAAAAAAAAAACGCGAAAAGACACGAAACGATAGCGTTTTCCGTGTAATTACTGTCATCTTCCAAATTTTCAGAAACCCTATCCTTTCAATCAAAGGCTGTCCTCAACTTCAGCACACTGTAACTCCATGGCGCTCTAAGCAACTGCCATTTTCTTTCCTCGGCAAAACAACCCCATCGAAGGAAAAAAAATGTGTGCGTGCAGTGCTCTTATCCGTACATATTTATCTACTCGTCAATCCAAACTTGACTTAAACCATAAACCCTTCTTACTTCCTCTCTCCCTCCTTCCCCTTACATCAGGTACCTGTCATTTCCTCTCTTATCCCTTTACTTTTTATTGCATTTTTACAAGAAAAAAATCCCCATTTTTTTTTTCTTATTTGCAAAATATATGGGAAAACCCAGATATGTTTGAGTCTAGATTTAAGAACCCATATTTTGTATTTCTTGATTTCGTGTTTTTTTGGTTAAATCCAATGCCTTATTTTATTTTCTTTTCGGTGGAATATATTGCCTTTTGTAAACCATTCTTTTTGGGTTTACTTGGAGAACCCTGGGAGACTTAGATATGATTGAGTCTAGATGAAAGGGGCTATCCTTTTATTCATCTTAATTTGGTTTCCTTTTTGGTTAAATGCAGTTCCTATATGCAGTAGAATTAGTTCTAGTAGAATCCAGACAAGGTGTTTTTCGGCTGTACAGGAAGTAGCCCCTTTAGAAGATGAATCATCGGAAGACTTGGCAAAGGACACCGTGGAACACCTGCTGACGCACCAAGATGATGTTGCGAGGTTGATGAAAATGGAGAGGAAATCTGGGATGGAAGTCGCTAGTAAGCGGTGGTTTCCTTACTTGGATGAGTTTCGGTGTGGGAGCGAGTGCCTGAGCAGCAGGGATGTTATAGAGGCAGTGGGACCTGTCTTGATGGAGGAGAGGAAAGAAAGGTTGAAGAGGGTGGTCAGAAATAGAAGCTATTCAGTTTGTTTGGTGGTGGAGGGGTTGTCCGATTTCGGCAATGTTTCAGCCACGTTCAGGTCTGCTGATGCCCTTGGGTTGCAGTCAGTTCATGTGGTGTCATGTGACAGCTCGAAAAGGTGGTAAGATGTTTGAAGCAGAAAAGGGCCTGGTTTTTTGATTAATGGTTGTTTAATTTGATGGTTTTAAGTAGTTATGTCTAATTATTGTTTCCTATTAGTGAACTTAGTCGGTTTCTGATGAAATTGGATCAATCAATTGTTTTCCTAACATCATTCGTTTATCCAGATACAGAGAGAACCGTCATGTTAGCATGGGTGCGGAGAAATGGTTGGATATCGAACTTTGGAACTCTCCCAAGGAATGTTTTGAAGTTTTAAAATCACGTGGCTATCGAATAGCCACAACACACATAGGAATGGATGCGGTATTGATCATTTTTCCATCTTTGGTGGTATTTCTTACTAAAATATTGATGTTTATGATAAATAAATGTATTTTATCTTTTATCAAAATGCACTCTATTCCTCTTAAATAAAATCCTTAACCAGTGTATGGCCCTTGATGATATTAGTTCTAAGGTTCTAAGTCCGGATGCTTACATCACTGACTGTTTGCTTCTATTTGCAGGTATCTGTATATGACATGGACTGGTCAATGCCAACTGCAATTGTGGTTGGGAATGAAAATAGGTAACTTGCATTCATAAAATTTCTTATAATTCTCCTATGGTAGTTTTTAGTTTCTGAAATTTAGTGCTCCTATGTGGTGTACGATTAGCATTAGAATTTTTCTTTTTGGTCAAATTAGCACTAGAATTTACTATTTGTCTTCTGACTTTAAATTTTCCATAATTCGTAACAATATCAAGTATCTAACTGGAAACAATAAAAGTAAACAATGGCAATACTATTAGGTTGCATTTGGGAACTTGGATTTCAAAAAACGGATATGAAATTCAAAAATAGTGTAAATTATATGATAAAAACAGCTATAAATGTAACATTCATGATTATTTTTCAAATTCATGGATTTGTTAAGATGCCTATTTAGTAGTGGATTTGAAATACCTATAGATATTCATGTTTTTGTACCTTTCAAATATATAATATTGAATCTTAACTAATTTATACATAATTTATGCATTTATTCTCACAATTTATATAGAAAATGAAATCGAAATCCTGAATTTCAAATTCATGCTTCCAAATATAGCGTTAAAGATATTTATGATTTTCTCATTTCGAGTCCATCTGAAGCCTTAGTTTTGTGAATATGTTCCAAGTTTTATGATATAAATATGTGTTGTTTTCGCTTCTGTAATTTGGCCAAAATTTTGGTCAGAGGTTCTCTCTATTCCTCTCACTTTCTATGTTACTCGAGGTTGATGATGACATGATTCCAGGGGAATAAGTGATGAGGCCCTTGAACTGTCAGATTTGCACTGTAGTATTCCGATGAAAGGCATGGTGGACTCTTTCAATGTTTCAGTGGCGGCCGGCATAGTCATGCACCATGCTATTTGTGACAGAACAATGCGCCTGGTAATATTTGCTGCCTAAATTCGTAGACATCTTAGTATTCACTGATTGTGATTGTTGTATCTTTTCCTAAATCTTTTGGGATTAAAGAGATTGTAGAAAATGCATGCACATATGTCTCTTTCCATAAAACTTACCGAACCTATTGCTCCATACTTAAGTTTACCGAACATAGAATTTATTGCAAGCTTGCAATGTGACCATCCGAAGTTTTTCTTTTTCTTCACATGCTAAATGTCCTTGTTTGAACCAAGGCTCAGACATGTTCAACTATTACAAAATATGAATCAAAATTTATTTTTTTTCATGCACCTATGAATGTCCCATGTCTATGTATGTGGGTCATTTTTAGTTCAATTTTTTACATTGTTAGAGCCCCCAACAAGTCGCAGAGAGTTTTCTTGATTAGTGTTCTGAACTGAGGTACATTGAAATATTTTTTTTCTCTGTTCATGTCGGTTTACTTTTGTCTATTTAGAATTCTTGGTTAGGTTTCAGACAGTTTCATGTTGAGTGCCCTTAAGCCTTGCGCTGCATAACTAGAGATAGCTCTTTCCATTACAGAATCCCCAACCCCTTTCCTTGGTTTAATTATGGGATCTCGAATTTGAAGTGACTATAGTTCTAGTGGTGGTTTTATTCCAGACATAGGTTGCATCTAGAATTTGCAATGACAGTAATTCCCACAGGAAGGGTTTTATTTTTTTGTCTGCTTTAACTTACCGTAATCACATTTTTTTTCATCGAACACAGGGTTGTCATGGTGATCTAACCGAGAACGAAAGCCAAATCTTACTTGCAGAATTCTTATTGCGTCATAATAATAGTGCGATAAGCATTGCTAATGAGTATGCAAAGCGGAAGGCCAGTATGCCGATGCCAAGGCTGTGATGGAGTTGAGTCCCTACTGCACAATTTACTGTCGTAAGATAAATCATCAATTGCAACTCCAAAGAACTCTCAGTAGATTTGGCTGCCAAGAAATGAAAGAACAGCAGTTTGGTGAAATTAATTTTAAGCCACCCGAAGAAAAAGGGCAAGTGATTTAACTCAGTTAACCTATAGTTGGTCAGATGCAGTGCCAAAGCCTAGGAATATGCAGGACTATGATTTGCCATCGTAGCTGGTTGAAATGTCTTGCTGCAGTGAGCAAGGACATTTAATAGTAGAACGCTCTTCTCATAGTTTTTAGGGTTTAACTTCATATGGTAAAATTCATTTCTTAAATGATTTTGTAACCACTGCCTTGCCTTGGCTGGAAACAGAAATTGAAACTTATAGTGCTTGAAACCCATATCTGACACAAATTCAATCTTGAGTATTACTTCGACTTTTTATTCTTCTTTTAAGTATTTATGTTCAAAACTCGTATTCAATACATACCTCGATATGAGTATTGAAATATGACTCTCTAAGGATTTAGAAAAACTTAGAAAAAGTTAAACAATCCTAAACTGAACATATACTCATATTCAATATTCTGACATAGCTGTAAACATCAGGCTGCCAACTTCAATTTAATTTATAAATCACTTGAATTCTTCTTCATACTTCTTTTTGTTTTTCATATGTAATTTCATTTTGTGCAGTATTGCTTAAGAAACTTTACAGGCTAAAGGATACTTTAAAAAGACTTCCTCAATTATGTTTATGAATTCCACCACCATTCACAAAATATGAACCCTAATTCACCATAATAATATAAAATAATCTTAAAAAGCCCGAGTCAATTAACATTTCCCACTGATTTGCTGTATTGTTCTCTTGGAGTTCTGCATGTTTAAGCCTTCTCCGTGCCTCTTCAATTCTTGGGACCTGATAAACTCTTCAATTCTTGCCTTGCAGTTTGGTGTTTGGAATCAGCATTTCCAAGGTAAGATGGGATCCGCTGAATGGATCAGTCTGCAATCATATTATATCAGTAAACACAATTTATCGGTAGAATGAAAATATTATCGTTATAAGAGTAGAACCCGAATGAACGTACACTATCATTTAGAAGATGTCTCTCGATAACAGGCCCGTCTATTGTGATCCTCAAAGATGGTAAGATTACCAGATCTTTCATCAAAGTATACTGCAGGAAAGAAGAAAGTAATATTTTGCCGTCAACGATTCTTTTTTCTTTTTTGTTTCAAGAAAGTACTAAATAATGTGCAAAACATCTTCAACCCCAAAACTGAACAGGATATATATGATACATGGGACTCAACTAAAGGTTTTATTTATACATACTTGAATTGGATCAAGGAATTCGTCAGGTATATCTCCTAGGGCAGCTTCAGTGTCCATGGCCTCGGATGCTGCAGCCTTGGCCTTCACACCAAGCTCAATAAAATCTTGTATAATCCTCCCCATCCTCACCATTTCTCCTCAGAACATCTGCAGCAGCACTAAACAACTGGAACAAACCCGAATTTATCAAGACTGTGGTTTAAAAACTAGGAGGCCCTGACGAGAACAAGGATATGACAAACCTCTCATTACTTAAATTAACAAAAACTTGACCATGGTTAACAAATACCTGTTCATTGTACGAACGACCATCACCGGAGATGGCACCTGGCAATATGTTTTTCACATCACCCTTTGCCAGATGAACATATATGTCGACAAACATCAAATAAATAAAATAAGAGTTAGTGCATCGTTAGCCTCTCCTTTGTGTTAGCATATAAATAAAAGGAAAAATCTAGATTTTGCCAACCTGCTTGAGTAACTCTTTCGTACGGAATTCATACTTTTCAGGGTCTTTCAGAGTAAGATTTTCTTTGAGGGCCCACTAAATGCAATAAAAAGTAACTTAGCGTACTCGCCACTCCTTCAACCTGGAAAAAGGGAGGAAAGAAAACTAATTAACCAAAAATAACAAGAAAGAGTGCGACAAGGTTAACTTCATAATAATAAAAAAAAAACAGTGGCAATTTGTCAGCATAATTTGACAGATGACAAGCATAGCTGCGGATAAAGGGATGTTACCATCTCGGGGAGTAGAAAAGAAGCTGAAATCTGCTAAGATGTAAATGCCAGCATACTAACATTTTTGTTTTCCAACTTCATATCAATCCGTATAATCTGAAAATAATCAATAATATATGTATAATTGAAGTCTAAATTCAAAACCATGAATCATGCATATGCAAGCAAATGCAGAAACACAAAAGGAAAAAGGAATACTGAAGTTTTCCTGAGAGTGGAACGGTGCCTCTCCTGAGCTGGCCAGCACTCCCATTCTGCAGTATTTAACATCTCAGCTTCAAGCTCTTTTGAGTTCAAGAATTTTGTTCAGACTTTCATCAAGGAGGCAGATGCTATCGTCGATTAGGAAATTCAAGAAATTCAGATAAACGCCCTTTTCTTCTTCCTTAGCAATCTGATAGAGAGCCAATTACATTTGAATAAATTTTCTAAGTGCGTCGATTCTTCAGTTAAAAACACAAATCACAGAAAGTGCCACATGTATGGGCCCATGAAGAAAACCCGACCTGTTTCTAAGCATTACGGTGACTACGAACTTGCCAAAGATAATCAAGATGTTCAGCAATGTTATGGCAGATGTTGAACTTATCATAGAACTGCATATAGAGAAGAAACAACCAGTGTAGTAAATTAAAGGTGGTTAACAACAACATTTGCAACAACGAAAAGTCAAAAGAAATTATAACATTGAGACAAAGGTAACAAGATATCTACTTGTGTGTGATTGTAGGACATGGTATGTGTCCAACGCGGGTACATTCGATTTTGTCTAAGATTGTTCATGAATTTAGAGGGTCCTAGAAAGGTCATATCCTCATAGCCTTGTCCTGAGATGCATAAGACACAACTGTTGGCAATAGGTTCCTTCAGAAAAATGAAGAGTCGAAGCAACATAGCTTAAATTGTTAGCAAATCATCTCCTTTGATCGCCTTTAATATTTAGCAATTACCCGTGTATAAGAACCTGTGAACTCAATGTCAACATATAGCTTCAAAAGATTCCGCACAAGATACTCCAAAGACGATTGATGCCCTCCAAATAGTGTAGATGTAGCAGATGAACAGCAGAACAGAAAGAAACGAAGTAGTGTAAACTTAAGGAACATTTCTTAAGTGAGAATCATGTTACAACCGAATATATCTTTCAAATGAGACTGAATAACCCTCTACGGGGCATCCAACAGTTTAAAACTTCAACCATTTTTCCTCTGAGATACGGGTTCACGATAAATTGGGGGCTTGCCACAAACATAATAATAAAATTCATAAAGTCGTCCTACCAAGCAAAATGCAAAAAAAATAAAACTGTAATTATAAGAATAAACTTTTGGTATAAGAGAGAAAATAGCTATCTACTCTAAAACATACCAGTAAAACCCCATCGAGAGGCTTTGGAATCCGAGAGGCAAATATTAGTAATTCCATAGCATCTTCCACAAAGTGCTCTGGCATAGAAGCAAATTCCATCAGACAAGTAGATGGTAGGGGCATTTTAAACCCACCAACCAAGCCAACTAACCAAACAGCCATTAGTCGATAGAATGAAAGTGCATGTTGAATAAGCGCTGCATCCTTGTGAAAAGACAGAAATGATTCTTCAAAATATAACCAAATTTATAATTTTTCCTTTTCTCAAATCAAACATAAGAATAATTATTGTAAATAGAAAACTTCCTACTCCAAAATGAAAAAAAAAAATGCCAATATGAAAGGAGGGAAAACAACAAAAAAGAACAAATAGAAAGGCTCCGTAAAGGCAAGGGGCACTATTAACAAGCATAGAGAAAGTGACATATGCTTGTTTTTCTCTTGGAATCTTCTTCTTCCTTGCTCTTTTTTTTTTTTCCCATAGTGCATAGGAGTGTAAGTCAGAAGGGGGGGGAGGATACAAAAAATCATAACTAATAAAGTGGTTCATGAATGGTTCAAAGTTTAATCATTTGACACCAAAGACTCTATAAGATACTTATTAACCCGGTGATAAAGTAAATCTCACATCAGTTAAATTGGAGACATCTTGGACATAGAAATATAACAAGGGTCTCTCCACCTATTGTCAATTGGTTTTAGGTTGGATGCTCATTCTAAAAATTTAACATGGTACCAGAGCAGGTGCTGCCCCCATTTTTTAGTCCTTCCATGATAGGCCTGTTAAGCCTGTGATGCCTACACATGAAGCACAACAGACTTGTTATGCCTACACACAAAGTTTATGACACGTGATACGAGATAGGTCGGTTGTCCCTATGTGAGGGAAGTATTAAAGTGTTGATAAAGTAAAACCCACATCAGTTTAGTTTGGGGCATCTTGGGCACATAAATATAACTATGGCCTGTCCACGAAAATCGGCAATAGGTTTTAGATTGGACACCTATTCTAGAACAATTAACAACAAAGGCATTAATTCACTATAAAGTTCACTAGACATGAAAATCCATATGCATGTCATAGTATCATGTGAGTGCAAATACTTAAGAAGGGAAGAGACAGAATGTACCCTCAAAATTTGAGCCTCATAACAGAATTTTTCCTGTGAATACAATTCTATTTCTTTCTGAAGCCTAGATATATCCAGCTCCAGTTGTAGAGATAGTGCCTGTCGTCGCACAGCTTTTAAGGTGGAAAGAATATCTTCACATCTCGAAATATCCTGTGTGACAGCAAATCAAATCATTTCACTTGTCAGTAGAAGAAACAAGAGAACTTAAAAAGGTAAGGAATTGCTAGTGCATCACCTGGACTAGATGCTTAAAGTCAGAAAATGCCTTTAGGAGCCCCAAGTTGAGTACCCTAGCGGTCATAAAGAAGCATTCACATATAAATGGATATTTAGCTTTTACACCACTCGTGGTTGGCTTCGCATTCAGGGTACTGCCAGAACTGGTAGCATCTTGGGATTGCAGCAAATGATTGTCACCATCACCATGTAGTCTGCTCCCATCGATTTTCACAGGATTATCTTTATTAGTCCATTCGGCAACTTCTTCCAAGGTTGCACATAGAGCAGTTAGCCCCCTAAAATAGGTTCACTGTCAATACCTACGGAAAGAATTCAAAGCATATAAAAGTCAAAAGCAAAATAATCTCCATTGAAATAAAAGGCTGTCACCTCAAATCTATTTCATAGTTTGGATCGATTTCCTCTCTCTTTGTTAAATTTGCATCCAAAAATGGGTCAGAAAATCGAAGCATAACAACACTGAGATTGACAAACATGCCAGAACTAGCACAAAATATAGGATCCACCTGTCAGACATGTCATCAACAACATTGTGTCAAAGAGGATAGGAGTAGCTCCACAACCAGATAGAAATATAACTAAAGATCGAAAGCATCAAATAACAAGTTAAATACCATTAATAAAGGATTCAAGCTTTTTAGTTAACACATTCTTGGGTGGGATAAACCAAAGAACAAATTCTCAATGATCAGGACGTTGTATTAACTGCCATAATTAAGCTCTTGTTAATTGATATGCATATTAACTGAAAACTCAAAATGTTATGCAGGAGTAGAACCTGTACATGGGACCTTGAAGCATTTTTATTAATTACTTCTGAAAGATACTCAAGGACACTCTCATGGGTCTCAGTGTTTTTAAGGAGACACAGAAGAACTTTTGCCAGACCATCATATAAATTTTTCATGCGAGACTTGATCTTGGAGCATAAAGATAATAAATCCGCTGCTCGTCTAGTTGATGCATCTGAGAAGCACTGCTGGCTGTGTTTTCAAGATAAAACGATTACTAGACAAATGCTAATAGAAAAAGAAAATCATAAATGAAGGTAATTGGATAAAAACTATAAAGGGTGAGAAAAATATTAAACTACAAAACAAACACAATGGCATGGATCTTCGAGCACAACTTAAAAATTACAAAGGATATGTAAAGAAGCATGGAGAAGCTTCATTCCTACAGTATTTCATCTTCGTAATAAAAAAAATTGAACATCAAGTAGCTTCCGAACAAATAAACACCGGCATCAAACGTTAACCTTTGGACACACTCGAGCAGTTCATCAAGTCTATCTAAATTGTAGATGAGAAGATCTTCTTGCTAATAATAAAAAAATATCAAATTTACTCAAAGCTAAGCACAAGTTGGAAATTAGATCACATGGACATATAAATAAATAAGTCAACTTTGTACTCAACCATCCAATCTTATTCTGACGAACAAGAACAATTCCACTGCAGATGCCAAGGATAAAGATAAGGTAAAAAACAACTTATAGGTTGAATCTAGCCTCAGTTCAAGACCAAACAACATGAACAAAAGCCAACTATAAATCCAAATTCCGGCAGGCACCCCTCAATGACAAAACTGTTATAAAAACTGGGATGAGGAATTACGACTGCTATAACATAATTAACAGCCAACAAGAAACATAATTTTGAGTCAGCCACTCCAATAGTCCGCATCGCCAAAACGAAAAAGGCTGCAATTTACTGTCATTGCTAGCCCACTACCAATCACATCTCCATTACGTAACTGCACCAAGCAGGCTGAAGAAGGTAATTAAACCATGCTTTCAGATGTCATTGAGCTCAAACTGAACATCTCTTTCCTTTCCCAAGTATTATCACTCAAGGCTTGCCAAATGAGCAACCCTGATATAAACGCCTACTACTACTAAGTATTATAAGAGCCTCAAGATCAGCTGCCCTTGTAAATTGAGCACATACAACGTTAGTCTGAACTCCTTAAATTTTAGCACCAGATATCCAAAGACTTACAATGATTCAATCCATTCAACAAAGCAAAACTTCAATATTCAATGCGGCCGTTTTTTTTAAAAAAACTTCTTTCATTTGCTTCATAGCCACTAGAAGTCTGGAACACAGTTAAATATGATAGTTAATTATTAACATCACAGAACACATTTAAATATGATAGTTAATTATTAACATCACTAGAGGTGATTTTCTTTCTCAATTAACATCACAGAACTAAAACAAGCATTGCCAAAAACCAAAAACTCAGCTTAAAAACTCATCCAACATCAGGCTGGCTCTTGAAAATGGTATAAGCAGGCAAAGCACTTGCATGAAAAAAGGGACCCAAAATGCTGGTCATTTCAATAACACGTCCATTCAAGTAAACCCCTTTAGGAATCCACCAAGGATGATTAACCAAGCTCTTAGCACCAACAGGGAAATTAACCAAATACAACAAAGCCCTCAAAGGTTGCTGGAAATTCCCCAACGCTGAAACTTTCAAAACACTCCCTCTTAAATCCTCATACAACCCTTTTAAAATTGGGTCCCAAGTATCAAATCTGAATCCTTAAAGAGCTCTTCCAAAAAGCCAGGCGGAAAGTCCACTCCACTTCCCAATTCATTCCCTGCAAACCCATCAAGGATTACTCCACTTCAAATTTCAGCAAAAACTAATGGCAACAAAGGCGAATTCAAAGACAAAGAAGAGCCAGTTTTCGGGTTACTATCCCTTAGATTCCCATTAGAAAACAACTCAGGATTTCCCAGATGAATCCTAGCATAAGAAACAGCCAACTTCTTAGCCTGTTTAGCAGCAGACTCCATCTCAGAACGCAGGGTTTTGTTTTTCATGTTGGAAATCTTCTTGATCTCTTCATTAGCTCTCTTGTAACAACCAATGAGATAATTAAAACGAGATTCTGGATTGGGAAATTCACCAGAAAGATGATCAATCAAAACCTTTTCCATTAGATCACGTAAAAGTAAAAGACTTTTGGCCTTCACTTAAGATCGCAGCAGCTGTCATCTCATGGTAAACAACTCTTGGATCAGAAGAAAAAGAAGAAGAGCTTTCTGGGTTTTCCGTAAGGGTCGCAAGGAAGATTTTCCTTAGGATTATATCCTCTATTTCTTCTGGGGTTCTTTGGGGTTTCAGGGATGCCATAGTTTCGAGAAAAAAGATTAAAAAAATGGTCTTCATTTTTCAATTTTTTTTTTTTTTTTTACTTAAGAAAGAATCAAGGATTTCTCTTAAAAGTTTAGGCTTCGAGCGTTGCGGAGAAACGATGAGAGACGGTGCTTAAGGATGTTGGAAGACTTGGAGTTGACAGAGAGAAATTTATAGAGCCTGTACGATGTCTTTTATATTGTTGAAGGAGCGATGCTGATTGTTGTTTTTTCTTCTTCCCAGTCTTCGTCGGCTTCAATGTTGAAGTAATTTGGTTATCGTGTAATTAGGCACGATAATTCGTATTATTAATTTTATATTTATTTATTTATTTATTATTTTTATATTTAAAATATTATATATATTTATACAAATTTTTATATATTAATAATTATGTCAGAATTGAGAAATAAAGAAATCGAGACCAGAGGAGACGAGAAGATAAAAGAGGTAAGGATTTTGATATTTCATCCATAGTTTTATTTAATTACCTCAGCTGCGATATATGGTGCTGAAATTCTATAAGTGCTGAATACAAAAGCCAATAGTCAGATTTAGCAGCTGTGGTAAATGTAACAAATTCTTTCAGCACTGCTAGATGTACTATACTTCCAGCTTAGCTTCCTCCAACGGTTCCTTCCAGCTTTTAGATTCTTCCTTGTACAGATATGATAAGCTGTAGCTCATTGATCCTTTGCTATTCAATGCTTGATTATCAGCTGTAGTCCTCACTTCCTGCTGTCCATTGTTTGATTACTGCCAACAATTCCTCTTGTCGTCACATTACCCTTCCCCATAGTCATTCCTTGTCCCCAATGATCAAATGTAGGAAATTGAGAAATAACAATTGGGTAGTCCTCCCAAGCGGCATTATCAAGTCCTATGTTGTACCATTCAATTAGCATTTGTGTAACAACCTTGTTTGGCCTTTTCACCATTCTCTTGTCTAACACAGCAGCAGGATAGATTAAGGGCTATCCAGCACCATAGATCTTAGATGGGGTTATGCTTGCAACCTTCTTGGGCCCAATCTTTTTCTTTAGGAGACTCACAGGAAACATAGGATGAATCTTTGAACTGTTAGGCAATTTAAGTTTATAGGCCACTAACACTACTTTTCTAATTATAGCGTGAGGACCAAAGTACTTAGAGGAGAGCTTAAGATGTTTCTTAAGGGCCAATATGGTTTGTCTATAGGTCTGGATCTTCTAATAAAATTCATCTTCTACTTTAAACTCCCTCTCACTTTTATTTCTGTTAGCATAGAACTTCATTCTTTGCTGCGATCTTTCCCAACTGTTCCACCAGTAACCTTTTTAGTTGTTTCCTTTCCTTAAGCATTTCTTCTACTTTGGCACTACTACTAGCATCCCAAAAGAACCTTGGTGGTTGATAGCCACAAAGAGCTTGAAATGGTGTCATGCCAACGGCTGTGTGGAAATTGGTGTTATACGACCATTCGGCTAATGGCAGCCATTTCACCCAAGCCTTAGGTTTTGGGAAACTCATACAGCTGAGATACTGTTACTAGGCCTGGTTGAGTCTTTCGGAATGTCTATCCGATTCTGGATGATATGCACTAGTCAACTGCACATTGGTTCCTGGCAATTTCATAAGTTCCAGCCATATCAAACTGGTGAACACTTTATCCCTGTCTGAATTCGTCACCTTAAGTTGCAACCCTACAGGAAAAATTCCCTTGCTGGAAAGCAATTTTAGAAGCTCTCTCCTCGATATTTTGGGCCAAACCAAGTCATTAACAAGATAGGAGCGGTGGCATATAAGCTGGCCCTATATGCTGACTCGTAACTACATCCTACATTTCGTATGTCCTAGCTGGAAAAAAATTGGGCCATCGATGAGCACAAGCTCTCAGTTTCTTGTTTCGAGTACTAGTCCCACCTTAGAACCAATGGCCATCTTGGCTAGGAAGATGGTCAAGCGAGGCAATAAGCCTCCTACATAAAAGGTCATGGTTCATCTTGGCTAGGAAGATGGTCAAGCGAGGCAATAAGCCTCCTACATAAAAGGTCATGGTTCAATGGGGATACTCCTTTCTAGCAGATGTTGACATGGGAGTACCTCTTTGACCTACAATACAGATTCCCGTTGTTCCAGCCTTGAAGAAAAAAGCTATTGTTAAGAATGGGGCATTGATACGAGAAGGAAGCGAGGGAATGACTGGTCGGCTCTGTTTTCCGTTATTTTGGTTCATAACTGTTACTGTTAGTTATAGTTAAGGTTTTTGGGGTTGTTAAGCCTGGCTGTTATTTTATTACTCTTGTTCTTTCTGTCTATTTACTCTGTTTTGTGTTTACACAAGTAGAGCTCGACACCATTCTTCATTCTTCATAACAGCTCTCCTGTGTGCCTCCCATGTTGCTGCCATCCTTGATTCTCGTGCAACAGAAGATAGGTTACTATGATAGACTACTATTGGGAAAAAGTTTTGATGAAGCTATATTTAACCTTTTCTAAAACTATGGCAAAGAAAGGATGAAATGAAATATGGAACCCTCTTCAAGGAAAAGTCCTCATCAACGACAGTAAAAATTGAAACTAGAAAAAATGCATAAGTACGGTGCTCGCCCTTTAGACAACGTACATAAGATTTACAAGCTTGCCTAATCACCAAAGATGACCTGATTGTAATACTACGCAAATCAAAATACATATAAGTGGCATACCTAAATGATCGATGATGGCAAACATATAGTCGGCATTTGAACTTGCATTTGTTATAGGCCTAAGGGTGGTCATTCTATAACCCATTTCATGCTTGGGGAAATTGCTGTGCCCATTATACACTAGGCCAAAAGCCCTAGACAAAGCTAGACCAATGAAGCCAAGATTGATACAAATGCCACCTATCATACAAGATTCAGCCCACGAATCATGGAAAAACAGAACAACCTTCAACACCCATGCACATGATCTAGGTATAAAAGTAAAAGGTAAAGACTGAATTGTGTAGGTCATATTCTGTTATTCTCATCAGCCTAGAGTTTCATTCTCTTTGCCTTCTTTTTATTGAATATTTGTTCACTTCAATATCGTAGCACACCTCAACTTTTCACTTCAATGCCTCCTTTATTATTTCTTGTGTAAATTTTTCTTGTGCTCTTACAAGCTCTGCTTGCCTTTAGCTCCAAGCACTCCATCACAACCCCAAAAGAACTTAAAAATTAAATCAACTTAAACTACATTAATGAAAAGTAACTATAGATTTAAGTTCACATTTTGCTACAACCATAAGTTCATTGTGCCTTTGCTCTTTGCCTCTCCCATGGACACTGCATAAGCTCATTGTGCCTTTGCTCTTTGCCTTTCCCATTGACAATGATTTCTTAACAATTTAGACAATTGGCCATCAAATATATAATTGTTTTATTTCCTTAAACGTTAGCATGATCGAAACGAAAGTGTCCTCTTTCTATTATAGTTTTGATTTAAGCTATAGTTGATTGCACTTCAACATCAATGGACTTCAATGCAAATAGTACACCCCAATGTACGCGAGTAGCAACAAGTATAAGCTAGATCTTGCTGAGCAAATAAAATAGGATCAAGGAAGGGTTAAAACAGAATGAAAAGATGCAATTTGAAATGCATGGAAACCTTTTGGAGATTTTGAAGATAATGATGCAGTTTGACATATCTGCAAACAATGTCAAACATCGATTGTAAATCTTATCTTCTACTAAATGCTCTCAAATTTTATGAGTACAAAACTTCTTGTTATTTCTAAAACCTTACCATCCATGACAAACTAGAAGGCAAAATTACAAAATGAATAAGTGTCTTAGGAAGCTGCTGTTATCAGTTAATCCATATAACTTTAACAATTGAACTGTTTGTTTCTCCAAAAAAAAAAAAAAAATTAAAACCAACATGGAACATCATATCATTTTAAAACAAATCTTGACATTAGATTTCAGGACAAATTCATCACTACTTCGTCATAATCAGATGAAAAAGACATCGAATTCTTCGGATTAGCAGGACCAAATAGCAACTCCACACAGAAGGCAGGGCCGCATATTGATTTGCCTGCACTCCCAACTTTGTCCAAATCCCGAATCGTAAACTGGCAAAGTTAAAATGTTTTACATTTCAAAGATGCAAAAATCTTTAAACTTGTATCCTTCATGAATGACAGCAAATCCTCCTCTGTTCTACGGAAGCATATTAAGAAACTAATAAGAAAACCTTTAGAGGAAACATTAAACATACCTGTAATAAGCCGTTCTTGATAAAGGATGTGTTGAAACATGCATAAAAAAGGCGGCCTCCAATCATTTTTTGATAAAATATGACGCGCACATCTCCCCTAACCTGTTCAATCCAATATGATCATGTTCAAGCTTTTTGGTACTTAATGGTGAAGAAGAGTGTCTATTTGAAGTCATGCAAGACTTTTAGAGCAAATCCATATTCTCAACATGATTCTAGGCACAATACACCATTTACGTTAAGCATATGCATGTAGGCCATTCCAAATAACTCTCCACAATATGTGGATAATATATTCCTGAATATATCGTTAGGTTCTTCACAATTTTTTCTGCTGCATTAAGGGTAAGCTTTTAGTTGGTTCGATTCTAAAATTCTTAAAACTGATTAAATCAAGTAGAGTTGTAATACTGACCAAATAGAATAAAAAAAAAATCTTAAAATTGATTATCTACCCCTATGTTACAAGCCAAAAGTCTCGGCATTCCCAGATCTAAATTTGACATAATACATCATAGAAAAACAGATATATTAATACAGGTGCAAGCATTGCAATTTTCAAGTGACTTACTTCCACAGGTTTATTGAAATGATAGTCAAGACAGTTCTTCTGATATAATACAGGACTTTCTGTGTCCATCTGGACTACGACACGAGGCTCTTCTGATTCCGACATAGCCCCTTCTTCATCACCTTCAACAAATGACAAGAAGTACCTAGGACTGTAGTTCCCCTCGCTTCCTTTTTTTATTTCTCTACAACAACTCTTGGCAACTTCCACAGGTGGGCGATACATCTGATCGGGAATCTGTGGAATAGGGGTGATAATATCTTGTGAGAAGATAAAGATGCTAAGACAGTTGATTACTTGGACTCAGACGTAAGTGTCAGATACGAGTATGTATTTAATACAAGTATATTCAATTTTTTCTATGTTTTTTAATGTATTCGGAATATTCCTATACCTATGTTTGAAAATATGTCAAACATAAGTACTTAAAGAAACATTAGAGCCGAAGCAACATAGTTTCATATTATTGAGGGAACAGTAAAGAACGGCACCAGAAAAACATTCCAAGTGATAAATCATTGCATTTTGGAAAACTTCGGATTGCCGAAGTCTATTTTAAAAAGCAACAAATACCAATTCGTGAATTATTAACTAACATTTTGCAGGCAAGAATAACTATTAAGATCTGAAGTGATTATTAATCAGGATTCATTGCAAACTCATTGCAAATTTGAGCTAGTCACAAACTCAGTGCAAATATGTTGAGTTGGGATTTATTTCATATTTTCTTGATCATTTTATAAGATTTTCTAGTATAAAGTCACGCTAGAGATTTGGTTATAGAAATGTGAAACCAAGATCAGTTGATTTTATGGTACTTTATTTAAGTTGAATAGATGTTACGAAGGAACTAACCTCCTGGAGCTCTGAGACCACAAAGAAGACAGCGTTGGTATTTAAAGTGTCGTAAAGCCGAATTCGCCGTAATTCTCTGCTACATGGTTGAGGTAAGTTCACATCTGGAGGTCCATTGCTAACTCCCCTAGGAAAAGAAAGCAAATTTTCCCAATACCCCACATAGCGACGCTGGCTTGGTATAGAGACCTATCAGCAAAAGTGTACAAAATTAAAATACCATGAATGCATATAGAACAATTCCTCAAAAGCTTAAAACTAGAGTATAAGTTATTTTGTAATTTAACTATGAAAAGAAATAAAAGATGAGAATGTTATTTTTTTAAAAAAAATATTTTCTTTTTCTCCTAAGCTGAAAAGAAATATTTTCTTTCTCTCTCTAAAAGAATTTTGAAAAAAAATATATAATTTCTTTCGTAAAATTATTGTGTTTTAAAAAAAAAAAGATAAAGAGAAAGTTCCTCTCTCTAGCTTTTCTTTTTTTTTTTTCTATTTGTTCGTTAAAATAAGTAATTATAAGTTTTAAAAGTCTAAATAAAACTTGTTTGGCCCCGTTTTTACTTGTAAGAGATAGGTAAGTTGAAAAAAAAAAGAAGTTAGGCTAAACTGACACTGTGAGGATGTGCATTTTTTAAAACAAATTTTTGGATTTACATGTTCGTTGTAACTTGGACTAGTTTTTTTTATGTTACTAGACTCTTGAATTTTTTTTTTTTTTTGAAATACCCATGGTCAAATCTTTATTCAACATGTATCTATATATGGATATGAGGATATAATCATCTAAAGAACCTTTAACTTTATGAAATAATTAAGCAAAAAATTAAACATAACTATATCAGACATATTTATATCAAACATTTACACTTAGATTTAAGTAACATAAGTTCTTTCTACAATAAAACATGTACTTACTTATTTATATCAAGCTCATTAAAATGTTTTGACTAATCAATTTCAATCTTTTATGGCAATTAAATCCTCGATATATATATATATATATATATATATATAGTTATCATGTTCATTAACTAAAAGCAGACTGGTTCAAATAATAGCAATTAGCATATACATCCTACTTCATCATCTATTATGTC
>JBBYHL010000022.1:1407311-1423467 GCA_038381835.1 Adansonia madagascariensis
AATTTTGTAAGAACAGAGTCAAATTTTCTATTGGGCCAAACAGAAGGTCCAAAGATTTTCCTTTTGTTGAAACTGCAAACAAGTTCACATAAAAAATTTCCATTTCAGAGAAAAACAAAAATCAAATTGCAATACAACTCGTTTTTCCTCTTCAGAGTTCACTATTTTTCACGCTATTTCGCAGTTTCCAACGTTGGGAATCCTCGAAAAGGTACCTTATTTACTCACTCGATCCAGTTTTTGCCCTTTTTTTTAAAAAAAGATCATTTTGCCATCTAAATCGAACCAGATTTGATGGGTCAAGATTTATCCTTTAAAAAACTGATTTTGAATAATGTTTTTGTTAAAGTTTTTAGTGTGATTCTGTTTTGGCTTTGGATGAATTGGGATAGATCTGGTTTCTGGGATTTGAATTTGGGTTTTCTTTCCTTTTTGATTTTTTTAATTTCTTTTGGGTCTGCACATTGTTTACTTGATTGGTTTTTTTGTTGCAATGTTACTTTATTGATCAATGGAAGCATTAAGGCAGGGAAATTAGCTTGTTAATCCAGGTTTAATATAGTTTCTTCTTTTTATCAAGTTGTAATCTCAATTTAGTTCTTTCTGATTTTCAGTTTTATACTTACTTTTCTTCGAATATTATTGCCCTTTGTAGCTTAATTTCAAAGCTTAATATAAGAGGAGTGTAGTTAATTGCTCATTTTTTAGTCTGCATAGTTTAATTGTTTGTATTAAAGTTTAGAACACGCTATGATCGATGTAATCTAAATGAAGTTTCTATTAATCATGATTATCATACTGGTACAATATTCATGATACTGTACATTAATGGTAATTGATGATTATCAGAAGGCCTAACTAGGTAGACATTACATTTATGTCTCTTCTTATTGGCTTATCGGTAGTGTTGTAATGTGGGAAGTGAATAGGCATTACCGGAAGGCTTAACTGTCATCTTCATCTTTAAGGCATCGGCCTCTGAGAAACATTTATTTCTTAGTTTATATTTGAATTCATTTGTGTTGACATCCTTTTGTTAATTGCAGCAGATAATATGAATTTGGCTGAGTTCAGTGTCTTGTTTGAATAGTTGCCGGCTTCTTCATTGAAATATAATTTTTCATCTTTACTAAGAATCTTGGTTGAATATGGGGGATCTGATTACACAATCTGGAAACAATGGCTTTAATGGAGAACTTGTCAAGCCTTCAAGAGGTGCTTTTGCACGTATGATTAATTCTGAAATTGGCGCTGTTCTTGCTGTCATGAGGAGAAATGTTCGATGGGGAGTCCGCTATGTTGCAGATGATGATCAGCTTGAGCACTCTCTCATCCATTCCTTGAAAGAGTTGCGGAAAAAAATTTTTTCATGGCCACATCAGTGGCAAAATATCGACCCAGTTGTGTACCTCCGGCCGTTTTTGGATGTAATTCAATCTGATGAAACTGGTGCACCAATAACTGGTGTCGCCTTGTCTTCCATTTATAAAATCTTAACCCTTGATGTACTTGATTTGGATACTGTAAATGTGGAAGATGCTATGCATCTGATTGTTGATGCTGTGACAAGTTGCCGGTTCGAGGTAACTGATCCAGCTTCTGAAGAAGTGGTACTAATGAAGCTACTTCAGGTTCTTTTAGCTTGCATGAAAAGTAAAGCAGCAACTAGGTTGAGTAATAAGGATGTATGCATGATAGCAAATACATGCTTTCGTATTGTTCATCAAGCAAGCTCCAAAGGTGAACTGTTGCAGCGGATAGCTCGACATACAATGCATGAATTCGTTAGGTGTATTTTCTCACATCTTCCTGAGATCAGCAGCACAGAACATGAGATAGCTGATGGAAGCTCATTATGTGCTTCTGGAGTGGTAATTTAAAATTTTACTATTGAAGTCGTACCTCTGGTTCGTTCTTAGTCGAACATAGAAACTCATTTGCTACCTTCTAATTTATGAAATTCATTTTTCTTCTGCAGGTTGGTACACAGAACAGGAATCACGTGTTTGGAAGTGCACGGCTAGAAAATGGAAATTTGGGTATTGTTTGTGATGTTCCATCCTCCCTTATTGATGCTTCTAGTTCTCCAATGCTGAATTCAGGTCCTGAAATGGACACAAGCAAGATTGGGGAAAATGATGGGAAGGAGGATGCTGAACATGGTGAAACATTGATGCTGGCTTCTTTTGGGATCCCATGCATGGTGGAGATATTTCAATTTTTGTGTTCTCTGTTAAATGTCATTGAAAACATAGGTATCGGCCCTAAATCAAATCCGGTTGCATATGATGAAGATGTTCCCCTCTTTGCCTTGGGTTTAATTAATTCCGCAATAGAATTGGGTGGGCCATCATTCAGCAAACATCCCAAGTTACTGGCTATAATTCAGGATGAATTGTTTCGTAATCTGATGCAGTTTGGCTTATCCAGGAGCCCACTTATTATTTCTACTGTGTGTAGCATCATTCTCAATCTATATTATCATTTGCGGACTGAACTAAAAGTGCAGCTTGAAGCTTTCTTTTCATGTGTGCTTTTGAAGCTTGCACAAAGCAAGCATGGGTCTTCATACCAACAGCAGGAGGTAGCTATGGAAGCTTTGGTTGACTTTTGCAGGCAGCAGACATTTGTGGCCGAGATCTATGCCAATTTTGATTGTGACATAACCTGCAGTAATGTTTTTGAAGACATTGCCAACCTGTTGTCGAAGAGTACATTTCCGGTGAACGGGCCTTTGTCTGCGATGCATATCCTTGCTCTGGATGGTTTGGTATATATTATAAAGGTTATGGCTGAGAGGATTGGAAATGAATTGCCTATTCCAGATGAGGCTTTGACAGATCATGAGGAGTATGAAGCTTTCTGGAGATTGAAATGTCAGAATTACAATGATCCTAGTTCTTGGGTTCCTTTTGTCCGTAAGATGAAGTACATCAAGAGAAAGTTGACGATTGGTGCTGACCATTTTAATCGAGATCCCAAGAAAGGTCTCGAATATCTCCAAGGAATCCATCTATTACCAGATAAGCTTGACCCAGAAAGTGTAGCATCTTTCTTTAGGTGCACAGCTGGGTTAGATAAGAATCTTATTGGAGATTTTCTAGGAAATCATGATGAATTTTGTGTTCAGGTGCTTCATGAATTTGCTAGGACCTTTGATTTTAATGACATGAATCTGGATTCAGCATTACGTGTTTTCTTGGGAACTTTCAGGTTGCCTGGAGAATCACAGAAGATACAGAGAGTGCTTGAGGCATTTGCTGAAAGATATTATGAGCAATCACCACATATATTGTGTAATAAAGATGCTGCCCTCTTGTTGTCATATTCACTTATTATGCTTAACACGGATCAGCACAATGTACAGGTTAAGAAAAAGATGACGGAAGAAGATTTTATCCGTAACAATCGACACATCAATGGAGGGGAAGATCTTCCTCGAGAGTACTTGTCTGAGCTTTACCATTCTATCTGTGAGAATGAAATTCAGATGATCCCAGATCAAGGTGCTGGCTTGCCAGTAATGACATCAGGCCGCTGGGTTAACGTGGTGCACAAATCCAATGAAAGCACCCCTTTCATTGCCTGTGATTCTAGGGCACTCCTTGACCGTGATATGTTTACTATCCTGTCTGGCCCCACGATTGCTGCTTTGTCAGTGGTTTTTGATCAAGCGGAACAGGAAAATGTTTTACAAACGTGCATTGACGGATTCTTGGCCATTGCTAAAATTTCAGCGCACTATCACTTTGGTAATGTATTGGATGATTTGGTTGTGTCTCTTTGTAAATTCACAACCCTCATGACTCCATTGTCTATTGAAGAGGCCATTGTTTCCTTCGAAGATGATGCCAGAGCCAGGATGGCAACCACAACAGTTTTCACTATAGCAAATAGCTATGGTGATTTTATCCACAGTGGCTGGACAAACATATTGGATTGTGTCTTAAGCGTGCACAAGCTTGGCCTTCTGCCTGCCTGTCTAGCTAGTGATGCAGCTGATGAAATGGAGTCCTTGTCTGACCATGAGCAGGGTAAGCCTGCTACAAGTTCTTTAACGACATCACAGACAGCACCTGCAGCCATTCCCCGGAAATCCTCCAGCCTGATTGGTCGGTTCAGTCAACTCCTATCCTTTGATATGGAGGAGCCAACGTTGTACCCAACTGAGGAGCAGCTCGCTGCTCAACAGCGCCTTCGTGAGATAGTGCAGCAATGCCACATTGATAATATATTCATGGAGAGTAAGTTTCTCCAAGCAGAGTCTTTATTGCAGCTTGTTGGGGCCATCATCTCGGCTGCAGATCGATTCAGGAAGGGAACTGGAGTCATGGAAGATGAAGACTCTGCAGTTTTCTGCCTGGAGTTGCTGATTGCCATCACACTAAATAACCGGGATAGAATTTTGATTATCTGGCAAAATGTTTACCAGCACATATCAGATGTTGTCCAGCAGAAGGTGGTGCCTTGCACTCTAGTGGAAAAAGCCGTGTTTGGGCTGCTTAAGATATGCCAGCGCCTGCTTCCTTACAAGGAAAATCTAACTGATGAGCTTTTGAAGTCCATGCAACTGATATTGAAACTCGATGCTCGGGTTGCTGATGCATATTGTGAACCTATCACACAAGAAGTCATGCGTCTGGTGAAAGCAAATGCAACTCACATCAGATCCCATGTGGGTTGGCGCACAATCATCTCCTTGCTTTTTATCACCGCTCGACATCCAGAAGCATCTGAGTTCGGATTCGAGGCACTAGCATTCGTCATGTCCGAGGGTGCACATCTTTTGCCATCTAACTATGTTCTTTGTGTGGATGCAGCAAGGGAGTTTGCAGAGTCTCGAGTTGGAGAGGTTGATAGGTCCATCTCTGCTTTAGACCTGATGGCGGGTTCAGTTGTTTGTTTAGTAAGATGGTCTAATGAGACCAAGAATGCTGTGGAGGAGGAGGCTGCTAGGAAAGTGCATCAGGACATTGGGGAGATGTGGCTGAGGTTGGTGCGGGGACTGAGGGCGGTATGTTTGGACCAGAGGGAAGAGGTGAGGAGCCATGCTATTTTAATGTTACAGAGGTCTTTGGCTGGGGCAGATGGAATTCACGTTCCAAATGCAATGTGGTTCCAGTTTTTCGATCTTGTGATTTTTACATTAATGGATGATTTGTTAGAAATTGCACAGGGGAGCTCCTCTAAAGTATACCGGAAAATGGAGGGCACACTCGTTTTAGCTACAAAACTACTGTCAAAAGCCTTCTTACAGTCACTTCAGGATCTGTCACAGCAGCCATCCTTCTGCAAACTATGGCTAGGGGTTCTTGATCGTATGGAGAGATATATGAAGGTCAAGTTCCGGGGAAAGCGTAGTGAAAAAATCCACGAACTAGTCCCAGAGCTTCTCAAGAACACTCTGCTGGTGATGAAAACAACGGGTATTCTCATGCCTAGTGATGATATTGGTGCAGATAGTTTTTGGCAATTGACATGGCTGCATGTGAAGAACATAGTCCCATCTTTACAATCCGAAGTGTTCTCAGAACAAGAACTGGAGCAGATACAAGCAAAACACATAAAGACAGCTGGAATTCCAGTGACGACCGACGGGGCAGTGCTCGTTCCATCGAATGAGACCACAGCATGAAAAGGTCAAGGTGCAATTCTAACTGGAAAAAATCCCAGATCATAATGTGTTTCAAAATGATGTAAGTAAATGACTAAATGGCATTCATAGACATGTTTCACCATTGCAAAACCTCAAAAATCCAGAAATTGAAGCCATGAATAGGGAAGTTTGATAGTTTTTGGTTGTGGAATCTTTGTTGTTTTTGGCAGGATGGCGGCTTCATATTTCCATGAAAATTTTTGAAGCAAATGTTGGTCATTGGAAGTGTGTGTAGGTAGAGTGCCATTTGTTCTACAACCCCAAAGGGATCTGGGTAATATCCCTACATAATTTTTGTATTGGCACATCCCTCTGTATACTTATATTCATGATAATAAATATTGTACCAAAAAACTAATAAAATTTTTATTTGATTGAGTTTGATGACACAGATATCAATTTAGCTTTAAAAAAATGGAAAAAAAAATATATAAATAATATTGTCAAATTATATAATATAAATATTTTTCTTTTACTTTTTTACGATTTTCTTAAAAATTATTACTTTTTTATCATAGTTATTATTTTTAAGAGAAATATTTCATTTTTAATAAAAATGGATTGTTTTGAAAAACTTAAAAAAAATCATTAATACTTTTATTCTATAATCATTATAATTCTTTTTAAATGTTAGTTTAGTAATCTTGTAAAACATCAATTCAGTCAGTAGTTTTATTATTAGTATTAGAACTGGTAAAACCTTTTTTACGGGTGAAATGTTTTAAAAAAATAAAAGACTTTTTTTTATCTGAGTAATTAGTTTTTAAATATTAAAATGTATACTAAAAATGTCAATAGTTTTATTTTGAGTAGTTATGTTTTAAGATTAAAATATTTAAATACTCTTAATTCTATATATATATATATATTTAATTCAGTTTCTATGTAATTTATCGAGTTAGTGTACTGCACTTATGACATAAAATTCAATCAAGAATTTTATTTATAGTATAGATATAAATAGCAAATAAAATAATTTTTTTACTGAGTTCCTATAGACATCAAATAACGGACCTTACATTTAATATATTATTTATATTAAATTAAAAAAAAGCATTAATTATACTTTTCTATTTATCTTATATTATTTATAATGTGTTTGATTGATTTTGGTATTAAATACAAAATAAGTTAAATATAATTATAATTTAAAAAATAAAATAAAAATACATATGCCTTTTTAAATTTAAAGTATATGCATTTTTTATGAGAAAAAAATAAACTTTTTTTTTAAAAAAATAGTGCATAAATTAGATTTAATCTTGGTTCGGAGAGCTTATCCTACCTGATGAACTTGATTTGCACTGAATAAAATCTCTATAAAATTTTTTATAATTCTAATTAAACTATCATTTAAATATTAAAAATTATTTAAATTTAAATTTAATTTTAAATTTTAATATAAAATAAAATTTTAATATTATTTTAAATAATAAAATAAATTTATGCATCAATTTTATACTCAATCGGATCTAAACTTAAAAAAAATTAATTTACATTTTTTCAACACATCAACTATAAACATAAAATAAATAATATATAAATAAATTAATAAAATTAATGCAGATATAAATGTTTCATAATATCGCTGAATGGACTCGCAAATTAACCGATTATACACGTGTCAATCACAGGCCTGCAAACGAAAGGAAAATATTCCGTGCAAACCGTGACACGATCTTCTCCATCTCTGGTTCTCTCTCTCTGTCTTTTTTAATATAATTTTTTATTGAATTTTGATCTAATTTTTTAAATTTTAATTTCATGATTTCAGTTGATTTTGAAGAGAATTATTATTGTTATTATTATTATTATTATTATTTTTTGCAGAAAAAGGATTAAAAATGAGTGAAGTTTTCGAAGGATATGAACGTCAGTACTGCGAGCTATCGGCGAATCTTTCCAAGAAGTGTACGGCTGCTACTGTTCTTGATGGAGGTTATAATTCAAACCTTTATATAGAATAATTACTTTTTTCTTGGAGTTTTTGGTTAATTTCTTTATTTTATTAATGGAATCGTCTTCTTTTTTTTTTTTCACTTTCTGATTTGGTTTTCTTGGAGTTTTTGGTTAATTTCTTTATTTTATTAATGGAATCGTCTTTTTTTTTTTTTTCCACTTTCTGATTTGGCGTGATTCCGGATTCTCAGGTTATTTTCTGCTAACTTTTTTTGGATTTATGCTGACAACAAATAAGGATTTGATTTTTTTTTTAAATAGATTTCTTGATTGGGAAATATGAAGAAAAGATGATCCGATCTTGTTCATCTCTCCTTTGGTTTTTAAAATTTTAATTTAATCTAATTTAATTAATAATCCTGATTTCCAAGGCTGCATTTTCAGCTTAAAGTTTCTTTTTTTTTTTTTTTTTCTTTTACTAGTTTGTGAAATTCTCTGAGGCATTGATGTGGATTAGGAGCAAAAAATTTTACTTTTGCCACTTGATTTTGGAACTTTGGCTTATATATATAATGCCCTGAATTTTAAACAATAAACCGGGAATTTAGAAAGTAATTCTGAAGTATAAAGTGGAGTTTATGTAGTCATTGGAATTAGTTTGCTGTTTTTTAACTGCAAAATGAATATGAATGAATCCAAGTTTTGGAGTTTAACATGTTTGGTTATGCCATATTTTAATCTATGTTATCCAGACTCAGGTAAGTATCCGGCTTGTGTATACTCAATTTTTCTTAGTTTTTCGATATATTTGGAAGATGATATCTTTATACCTATATCCGATATGTGTTCGCTATAGGTGCCGAATATGGGTACTTTTAGGAAAAATGAGGAGCTCAGGTAATATAAATTTTAATGTTTGATGATGAAGCTTTTAAGAGGGCTTTGATTTTGTTCTTTACTTGGAATTTTTTGAGTGGATTTATTACTAATAGCGTGTCATTTGAAGTGTTGTGAACTTCTGGAACAGAAAGGTGATAGAAAAGAGCTTGGTAGATGGGCGATTACAATATATGAATCTAAAATGAAAAGTTGAAGTAAATAAATTCCGCTGTCACTTGATGAGTTTTGCCTTGTAAATAATGGCATCAAGGTGATATTGCTTAAAAGTATCTCATTTCAGGGGAAACAAACGATTAAACATATCGCTACTTGGGAATAAGATTTTAATGTACTTTATTTAATGAAAAAGCATGGGTGTGGTTACCTTTGCATCTACTGTGTGAATCACTGAATTAGTTTTAACGGAAGTGACAAAAAGAATATGTTAGACAGACTTTAAGATATATGAATCCAAATGATGTGTTGTTCCCTTTGTTGAATGAAGCGTTAAGTTCTTTTTCTTTTAATTCATCAGAGGTGTTTGATGAGAAATCTTTTCAATATGTTCCAGCATCAGCCTTCATAATTAGCCGGTTGTTCTTGTTCAAATTGTTAATTTTTTTTTCTGATTTTTCAGAGCAGAAGAAACAAAAACTTTCTGAGATAAGAGCTGGATTGGAAGGTGCAGAAGCTCTGGTACTGGTTCATTGCCTGTTTCAGATCTTTCCTTTCTTTCTTGGACATTGAACTTGATTTTGCCGTTTTCCTTTTGCAGATTCGGAAAATGGACCTTGAGGCAAGAAGTTTGCAGCCAAATGTTAAGGCTGGACTTCTTGCTAAGTTAAGGGAATATAAATCAGATCTTAACAATCTGAAAAGTGAAGTTAAAAGAATTGCATCTGGCAATTTAAATCCAACCGCTCGAGATGAGTTGTTAGAGTCAGGAATGGCTGATGCTGTCATGGTATGTACTGGTTCTTCTACCTTCCTTTCAACATGCTGTGGTCCAATCGCTGCTCTGTTTTCCTTATATTTAACTTTTGATTTCTTGTATAATTGATGCATATGTAATAGGCATCAGCTGGTCAAAGATCCAGACTAATGATGACTACGGAGCGGTTGAATCAGAGCAGTGACAGAATCAAGGATAGCAGAAGAACCATGCTGGAAACAGAAGAGCTTGGTGTTTCAATTCTTCAGGATTTGCATTCACAGCGGCAGGCTCTCTTACATGCCAATAACACGGTATCCTTTTTTCTTTTTCACTGAGGTTTTCTACTGAATGTATGGCTCATTCCTCAATTCTCTACCATGAGTAGTATGCTGTATTTAGCTTTATTTTTCTCATATTGGAGTTGTAATTTCACTCAATCTCTAGTTAACAACTCCTTAACGAGTGCCCTTTCTGTTTGACTATGATGTTAGCATTCATCCCCCCCAAAAAAAAAAAAAGGCATTAACATCACCTGTTTCGGCTTTTGTTTGACTATTGCATGAGCATGCACTTTCGAAGGCTTATATGATAGTTAGACCTTAAATTTTCTCATGTTAAGCTGTAATGGTTGATTGTAACCCTTTCTGTTTCATGAACATGCTATGTCAGAAGTCTTATATGGTAATTAGACATAAAATTTTTTCATATTAAGCCTTAATAGTTGATTGTAAACCTTTCTGTTACATGAGCACGTGATATTGTAACAAATTTATGACAGTTAAACCTTAAAGTTTTGTCACATTAAGCTGGGATGGTTGATTATGAACCTTTTCAGCTATCAATTCAAAGTTAGGTTTCCCTTTCTGTTACAGCTTCATGGAGTTGATGACAACATTGGCAAGAGCAAGAGAATCATGACAGCCATGTCAAGGAGGATGAACAGGAACAAGTGGATCATTGGTATCATTATCGCAATCCTTATCATTGCGATCGCCCTCGTTTTGTACTTCAAACTTGCTAAATAGTCACTATTTATATCTTCCCCCAGTTGGTTTTTGTCTTGGTTTTCTGGGTGTTTTTTGAGAGAGAGAATTTTATTTTATCATTGCAAGATTTGCCCATTTGGAGTGCCAACGTAATTGTATGCTTCATTAATCTAAACACGTTGTATTATTCATCATTTCAATTCTATGTGGTGAATTTTAAGAAGTAGCTTTATTTATTTCTTACAATGCCCCTTTTATGTTCATTACTGTTTTAAGTTCAGATGAAATGGTCAATCCTCCAAGCTTTACCTCCCTTCGCTTATGTGGGCAAAAAATTCCGTGCCCTAATCCTTATTTCCGGCTCCTCAACACCCTCCACTTTGTGGTGGTATAAATTTTAACATGCAAATAATTCATATTATATAAATTTTGATAAGTTCGTATATGTATAGTATTTATAGTACTCTTTAAATTTTTTTTCGTTACATTTTTTAATTAAAAAGAAGTAATATTTTTTAGTGTTAAGCGAGGGGATGTAGCTCAAATGGTAGAGCGCTCGCTTTGCATGCGAGAGGTACGGGGTTCGATCCCCCGCATCTCCAATAAATTTTGTTTTTGATAATGCTTTGCAAAACGAAGCCAGCAAGTTTACCTTGTCGGATTTTTGGTTTACCTTTTTAAGTAATAGTGGTAAAATAAATCTGAATTTAAATATTATTTGATAAAATTTTAGTTGAAATTTGAATTAAATTCGATTTGATTAAAAAATTAATGATTTGATATTTTATTTTTGGTTCACCTTATAAGTAGAAGTGATAAAATAAATTTAAATTTGATAATCATTCGATAAAACTTGAGTTGAATTAAATTCGATTTGATCAAAAAATTAATAGTTCGAATTTGAAAAAATTCGAATCTAAAATGGCGCAAACCCAAACCTAAAAGAACTAAAAAATAAAAAAATTGAAAGAACTTGAGCTTGACTCAAACTCGAATTCAATATTAAAAATAAAAATGATGAAATTATAATTAAATAATTTTTATAAAGCAAAAACTTCATTTATCAATCTTATTTTAATATTCTTTTAATAATTTAATTAAATATTAAAAATTTAATTTATATTTTATATATGATTAAATTTGCTTATGGGTGAGGTCGGGCTACGATTCAAATTTTTTTAAAATCCTAAGCCCCAACTATTATTTGACATGACTAGAGCTACTTATTTAGGCCAAAATTACTGTTTATCACATTAAAAATATTTTTTATTAACATTTACATATTTTATAATTAGATTTAAATAAAAATATATATTATTTTAATATAAAATCATTATTTCAAGTTGGGTCAGGCTGGGCTACAACAGGTCTATATATGATAAAATAATAATATATCAAAAAGTAAATCATCTCAAGACCTTTAAAAATATTATCAATAAAGTATATAATCCATTTATCACATTTTTTTAATGTAACTAATTAAACTCATTGAATATAGAGAGTTTATTTATGTTAATAGTAAATTTTTAATGCTTCTTTGAATATCATTCTTATTTTATTATATTATTTCAAGTAATAATAATCAGAGCCAATACTTGTACAATAAAATGATAAGGTAAATTAAAAAAAAATATAAAAACTATAATAAATAATACCACATAAAAATAAAAAAAAATTATATGTTAAACTTAAACTAACAACTAGATCTGTCCATGGGCTGGGCAACCTACCCAGCTCGGCAATACTATAATAGGCTAGGGTTTTAGATTTTAAGTTTCAGGCAAGCTCGACTTAAAAGTAGTATCTTTTTAAATAAAAGAATATATTTGTAATTAAATTTAATTATAAAATATATATATATATATAAATATTAGTATAGAAATAACATTTTAATATTTCGATGAATAATAATTCGTGACTAAATGGGCTGGTCGAGCTAAATTCAACTCTAAGCTTAAAATTTAAAATTTTTTTGGCTCGTAGCTAGACCTATGGAACCGAACTAAGATTTTTTCGAGTTGAGTTGAGCCAAATTTGAGTCCAAGCTTATCATTTAAAATTATATAAAAATAATTATATTTAACATAAAATAAAAATAATATAAAATATATTTAAATTTGAACCTAATCCAAATTCGAATAAACTTGAACTCAAATATGCTTGAATTCTAAAAAAAAACTAGACTTCGTTTGATTATGACCTATACTTATAAGAGATTACGTCACCATTGAAAAAGTGGGCCAACCAACCTAACAAAAAGTAATAATTTTTCCTTTATCATGGTGGAACAAAAAAAGGAAAAAGGAAAGCTCACATAACACATGATTTACTTATTGAATCCAAATTTGCTAATCTTAAACAAGAAACAATTAATAAAAATATGAAAATAAAAATTAATACAAATATAATTTAAAAATATGTTTGTATTAAAATTTATATATAAAATAAATTATTAAATCGTTAAAACATTCTTTATCCTGCCTTTGAATGATAATTTTGATGGTTTTAGCATCTCTTCTGCTCTTAATCTGAGAAGAATTAAAGAGGGGGAAAAAAACACAAACATTGGTCTGATCTTTTTCTGGACTTCGATGTTGACGACATTCTAGGGCAAAGAATATCTCCTATTTCAGACTTCAGACCACTACCATGACGTTTTCTCACGTGCACGTCAAATGAATAATTAATGAATTTACATATAAATTTAAGTATAAAAGAGAAATGCAAATTAAACAAAGATTAAAGCAATAATACATAACTCGACTGTTTATTAAACATCGGATGAAAAAAAGATTATCAGAATTCAAACCGGAAAGCTTTTCATATTATATTATATAGGATGACAATTATATTAAGCTAATAATAAAGCCTCCAACTATTACATTTAAGTTATAAGTGTTCGAATACTAAAGCTGCCCAAATCATATGCGCCACCTTTTTTCTTTCAAATCTTCAATGCTAAAAGAAGCACTGCGGGCATTTGCTTCTTTTGCGCCATTAACACTAAGCAGCTTTGAAATGGCCACAGTGAACATATTATTATTCTATGTCTAAAATGGTTTAAAAACACACTCATTACATTGTCGATTATTTTAGCTCAATACCAGATAAAATAGTTGATTTTTCTAAGCAGAAAATGGTATTCTGAGTGCCATTCTTTGAGCGAGCCAAGGTCTGTTCGGATCAGCGTCGATGAATCCATGCATGAGGAATTGTTCGGCTTCTTCGTCCAGCAGTTCCCTTGCCCAATTAACCCGTTTCGATTGACAGCAGCCCGGACCATAACATCTGCAGTTTCAATCAAAGGGGAAAAAAAAAAACACATTTATTTTTTAGAACAAGAGGTAAGTTAAGAGGTTAGTTCTAATATCCGTGAAGTTCTTCAAACAAGGTTGTTTTAAAGACCAGGGCGGCGATGAGTTCAAGTTGTACAGGCTTTGATAATATCGTCAGATAACCATTTGTTTAGCAGAAAATTGACTTCTGGAAAACGTTTTCCGTATTCTCCGGTGTTTGTTTTTGTAAAAAATAGCTTGGCTAACAAAAAATTAACCAATTTTTGGAAAGTGTAAGACATTTATGTAAACTGAAACAAAGCAAAAAGAATCGATCCCTTTAGTATAGTATTGATCCCTTATTGAAGCAAAACAAAAAAGAATCGATTTCCTAAGAATTTAAGCCAAAGTAAAGCCCAAAAAAAAAAAAAAAAAGTTAGATCCCGTAAGTGTAGGTATCGATCATTTTTACATCAGTATAGATTTTCCGGATAAGAACCCCACAATGAAAAATATTTTACATAAAATCATCCAAACATCCAAAAAAAATGGTCCATTTTCCAGAAAACATTTTCCAGAAAAAAGGACTCTAATTATCGAAGCTGTGGTGTGCATACTTGTGCAAGCAAATCAAATCAATCTTTCAAATAAACATAAACTATCAGTTCTATCATGCAAATGGTATCATCACAATTCAGTTAGGCAAATTCCAGGCTATACCCAAATTTTTCAATATAAAAATACTTTATCGGTATGAACTTGATTGTTTTCCAAATTTAAGGAAGGGTGGACAAGAGATACCTGTACTCGTAAAAGCAAGCACTTCTCTCATTTTCGGCTTTTCCCCAGTTATTCCAGCCTACATGTTTGATACATTGATCCATGTATGTGTAGGCAAAGACCACCCTTCCAAAGGGTCCCCATGGGCGCCCGAGATAAGAATACGAAGATCCTCCGTTGCCAGTTATGACACATCTGCAACCAATGCCACAAGTTGTTCGCAAGGTGATTAAATATGATAATGGTTTTTAAATGTCTTGAAAAAAAAAAAGAATAACTGTGGGCAAAGCATATTTGATCATAGCAGATAGCAAATCTTTTTCGAGGACAGATGATGAGTTAATAGAAGTGAAGTATCTTATGCAAATGACAATCGTAGAAAATTACATATTTTTTATTTCCATTATCTATGTAATCAAAATACCAGGAATAATAACCCGAGAAAATGCAGCATAACTTTCGCCTTACAAACTTGAACAAATCCTAGTCCACTCTCTGAAAAAAAACAATGAAGTGTACTTGTAACTATACTGCATTCATATAGTTTTCTAAGAAGTATAATTCACAGGCTAAAAATGGTTACAACAATTGCGACATAAGGCAGCAAACTTTATCAAGGTAGCCCAACATTTGTTAATTTTCGAGAAAGAAACAGTGCACATCAAAATTCTCAAACAACTTCACAACTTGAAATTAAGAAATTTATGCAAGTTGTTAATGGGGAATTAATGAAAAATCGTATGGTAAAAAAGTAAAGGACATAACTAGTCAACCACAGACCTCAAAAACACATAACCGGTGCATTCCTGGGAAGATTTACGGCTCTGTGCAGTTATAAAACCGGCTGACTTGCAGTGTATATGACAATGCTCTAAGAGAGCTGTGCTATTTCCGAAAATGAAGTCTACACTGCCTTCGATATAGCAATCTTTCAAGTACTGTCTTCCGTGATGCAAGTAGAGAGTATCCTGCAAAATTTTATACAAGCAGTAAGATTTTTGATAAAAGCTACAACTTTTTTGGGTACAAAAGGAGGCCAAAAGCTAGAGATAGGAGTAAGGGGCAGCAGATGCCAGGATTCAAACCTCGGACTTGCTGAACGTCACTGCTTAAAGATGGTTGCATGAACCAACTGAGCTAAGCCCAAGGTTCACTAAAAGTACAACTTTATGAACACAATTAAACCTCTAATTTTTCATGAGCTAGGAGGAATTGTAGATACAAGGATTCGAACCTCAAAC
The DNA here is from genome assembly GCA_038381835.1 of Adansonia madagascariensis. Lineage (NCBI taxonomy): Eukaryota > Viridiplantae > Streptophyta > Magnoliopsida > Malvales > Malvaceae > Adansonia > Adansonia madagascariensis. Next base: position 1,422,962 of record JBBYHL010000022.1, read on the forward strand.
TTGCAAAATATCACCTCTTAAATATGGTTGCATTAACCAATCGAGCTAAACCCAAGGTTCGCTAGAAGTATGACTTTATGAACACATCTAAACTCTAAATTTGCCATGAACTACCCAAAAGACCATAGCAGGTAGCAAAAATTGTTTGTACACAAAAATATAGTTTTGCCAACAATTTCTTCAGTCAATTGAAAACAACAAATTTAACCGGTCAAGCCAGCAAAGACAGGGATTATAGAATGCACATCGATCTTTGGTCAATCGAAAAATATCAAATAACAGAAGGTCTACAATTTTCACCAAAACAAAAGGGCATAATGATATAGTAGACTTCTTAATAACACTAATTAATACATTAGGCCAACCAAAATGAGAGAGAGTTAAGCACCTGCCAACCCAGGAATCTGCAATTATAGAATGCACATCGATCTGCCGTTACTCGGATTGCAACAGCTTGCCCCGAACCCTGTAAGAAAGAAAAAAGATTAATGGCATAGGAATAATTG
>JBBYHL010000022.1:1468540-1480549 GCA_038381835.1 Adansonia madagascariensis
TGAAATGACGAAGAAAACTCCTTTTACGATTCTAGGAATTGACGTCCATCGATTCAAAGTCGGAGGCGGAAAAAAAAAACAGAAAAGAATTGATGATCGACCCCTTTTTCGAGGATTAGTAATTTACTTAAAGACAGAAAAATTACACGGTGATCATTCGTTATAAAAATAACAATGTTGAAAAGCTTGAATCATATTGATCGTTTTTCCTTCTTCTTACCCCTTACAGAAGGTGAGAAGGTGGAAGTTAGGAGAAGTCCTAGAGCCGCTGGATATTCCGAGCACTACAACAGCGGATAATAGAACGAGCACGGTCCTGCGACAAATGCTTCAATCGATATAAGAAAGATTAAAATCAAGTTAGATCATTAAAAAAAAAATTCTATTATTTTTTTTATTTTTTTATTAAAATTATTTTAAAAATAATGAGATTTAAATTTTTAATATTTTTAATTAAAAATTAAAAATTATATTATTAAAATAAATACATATTTTTATTTAATTAATTAATATATTTAATATTTAATTTATTTTTATTTAAAAATATCTTGAATCATAGAAATATCTTCGATCTTGTGGTCCATGGCAATTACATCTGACCAATCAAGACGACTTTTAAATGTACGACATACGTAGGTAGACCGCCGACACCATAGCTGCTGGAACACTACCTGTAATTGTAGGCAAAAGTGACGAGGACCACAAAGAATTAAAATCCTTAGTCGTATCCCCTCTACAACACATCATTTTCAGTAACCTTTGAAATATTAAATATAATTACATAATATAATTAAAATATAATATAAATATATAATATTAATTAATAATATATTAAAATTAATATAAATATAAAATATTTTAAATATAATATAATTATCTAAAGTGTCAAATCTAATTTTTAGTTATGCACATGCTTCCAGTCTCGGCGTTTTAATAAGATCATTCATAAAACATTTTATGTCAATTGCAAAAAAAGACAATTATTCATAAAAAATTTTCATCCATGAGAAAGTCATTGCCATCAAATATTGAAAACTATAACAATATTTTATATATATATATATATATATAGAGAGAGAGAGAGAGAGAGAGAGAGAGAGGGAGAAGCATTTCCTCGTCACCATCATCAACCAAATGGGCTCAATTTACAGGGTAGCAATACATATCAAAATGTTCATACATAATACATATATAGGTTACTATTAAAAAAAATGATTAGAGAAAGGAAACAAACTTGAATCGGATGAATCTATACATAAATCAAGCGGCTTTCTCGCACACCACAAAACTGCCAGGATTGATGGTAATGCTCTTAGTGCAGTTATCAGTTTTGTAAATTCCAACAAGTCGATCAGCCAACTCAAACATGTTATTCCTCAGGCTGCATTTGCCACAAGATACAAAATAAATTGAGTACGTGCAAAATTCCACAGGCAGAGCCACTGCCCTAAATTTTTAAAAGTTTTTGCCTAGATCTAAGTCAGGACTAAATTCGAGTTAAGTCAAAAATTCATTTGATTATTTATTATATTATTTTTTATTATTAAATTTAAATAAAAATATTATTTTTATTATTAAATAGTGATTTGGTCAAGCTGGTCCAACTTCAAAAAACTTTATCCAAAGTCCAATATGTACAAGCTAAGCCTAAAAAATTGAGTGGATAATTTAACTCTTGAACAAGTTTAAGAATAAAGAATAAGTTGCATGTATTCAAATTCGAACTTAAATTTAGTAGATGCCAACTCTTTAAGAGTGAACATATGGACTAGTGTTTTGATTTAAAATTGATTTATTGTTTAATAGCAGAAGAACTATTAGGGGGGAAAAAGTTACCTTATGATTATAAACTGTGCATCCTTTGTCCGATCCTTGACGTAATGTCCAACAATGGAAACATTCTTGAAGTCTGGATAATACCATAAAAAATACTTTAAAATGAACCTCAGAAAAGAAAAAGGAAAGAAGTTTATATCTGTCAAAAAAATTCGTACCTAGAGCTGCATCGATTTCATCCATTACATAAAGTGGGGTAGGCTTGTAATGATGAAGAGCAAAAACGAGAGCTAAGGAGCTGAGAGTCTGGAAGCAGTTATAAGAGAAATGTAAGGAAAAAATATATATATTTAGCGAGGAATGGGGGTAAAAATGATGCATTGGTATGCATGCATGTTAAAGCATTCATAAATAGGCAGTCAACATGCAGATGCAGATACTACCTTTTCACCACCCGATAAGTTTGCAATATTCTTCCAGCTTTTCTTTGGGGGTCTAACACTGAAAACAACACCTTCAGAGAATGGATCCAAAGAGTCCACCAGTTCAAGTTCTGCGTCTCCTCCAAGCGTGATCATCTGTAAATCTCAGTAAGTATGAAGCAGATAAAAGAAAAAAAAAAGAGGAAAGTAAATGGCTATGTTACTTCAGGTGCGAGCATGGGATGCAAGTATGTGTCTAGCACAAGTATGTTATTTTTTTCCTAAGTTTTCCTTTTATATAGGGGATCTTTGAAAGGTCATATCCTCAATTCCATGTCCAAGAATATATAAAACACGAGTGCCAAACATGAATACTTTAAGAAAAATAAAGTCAGAACAACACAGGGGAAGGGAATGGAAGTAATCCGTCACCAGCAAAATAAAGAACAGGGGAAAATTATAGACAACCTGAGTACTTGAAACTTAATGAAGTTACTTCCAAGCCCAAAAGAGAAAAACCAAAACAAAAATGCAATCTAAGTTGGAAAACCACCATTTAAAGGCAAGTGGACAACCATAAACCAAGAAAGGATATCTTGCTTTTGGCTTCTCACTTAGCCCAAATCAGACCAACCCCCAACTCGGCTACCCCAGCAGTTCAATACATGGTGTCAAGCAAACCTGATACATTTCCTTCAACTTCAAAGATATTGCATTGAATCCTGCCATGAACTCATCCAACCTAAAAATCATAATTATAACAGATTCAGTTGACAGATTTGATAACTTATGTTGAAAGAATGACTTCGAATTCATAAGAGGGCAAAAATAAAATGAGAGAATATCCGTGCCTTTTCTTTCTCCACTCGTCATACTGCTTCTTTATATCATCTCGCTGTTGGGTAACTGTGTTAAGATCCTCAACTCGCTGATTATACAGTGATACTTTTCTTCGATATCTATAACGTCAAGTACTTTAGTGAACATTCATAGAGGAAAATAGATCAAACTTTGGAAACATTTAAAATTCATAAGATCAAAATTCATACTCTGAGATTGAATCAAGGTTGGGACTCATTTCTTTCAGCTGTGTCTCCAGTAGAGTCACCATTTCAAGGGCCCTTTTCAGGTCACAGGCCTCAGTTAGAGTCACATCAGCCAAGGTTGCTTGAAGCTTTTCAGGGTCTAATAGATCTTTCTGTATCCTGCAACCAACAAGATAAAATATTTGTTTACAACCTGAAGTAACCACTTTTAAAAGCCATTAAAACACGTACTGTTCCATATGCTTTTGTAGGCCGATTTCCAAGTCATCGAGCTTTTTCTTGTAACCCTTCCCCTTCATTTCTAATTCCTTGTACATCTTTTTCATGTCTTGGAATTTGAACTCAGCATCCACCTGTGAATTACAAATTGATATAATTAAACCAACAAGCATAAGCCTAACCAAGAAAGAAGAAGCATTAAATTGCATTAGTACCTCTGATGCACGTGACTGATCAACATTTTTTTTCACTCTTTCATACTCCAATTTTGATTTACCCAGCACCTCTCCATGTTCATCAATTAACTATTAAAAGGAGAAACAAGTCACGTATTTGTACAAGGTCACTGAGTTTTCATCTTTATCGTAAAGTATGGGAGAAGGTAGAGGAAGAAACTTAAAAACCTTCTGCATCTTCTTATAATTCTCTTGAACTGCAAACGCCTTCTGCTCTATCTCTTTAAACATGCCATGCAGCTTTTCCTTCCCCTCAATGATTCGTTCTTTCTCCTTCTTTGACTCCTCAATCCCCTTGGTTAATTTCTTCACCATTTTCTCACCTGTCTCTATTTGAACCTTGCGACGGTTGATCTCCGTGCTATTCTTGTCAATATCCTAACAGAGTTAGCAGCATGAATTACTAGTTTATAATGAATACTCCAAAATAGGAATTTGTAAATTCTGTGTCATGCAGAACTTACAGACTGAATCTCTACAACCTTGGACTTCTGTGTTTTCAACCTTTCACCACCGGCATTTTCTATTTTATTCTGCAGATCTAAACCCTAAAAAATAGAGCAAAAGGTTAAGCAAATAATGTGGCATCAATCGATAGAGCACTTTTCATATAGAGAATGACATTGTGGAGAGATGATAGATTAAAACAAAAACCAAAACGAGGGATATAAAAGGTTGTGAGTTTGAGCATGGCATCCAAATTGACCCCAAAGGTTTCTAATTTCAAAGAAAAAAGCCAACATTCACCCACCTTTTCTTTCAGCTGTTTAGACCCTTGGATGAGTCTATCAATCTCTTTTTCTTCTGCAAAAATTATCTTCTTAAGCTCCTCCAGCCTATCAATTTCATCCTGCTTTGGCCGTGATGCAGCCTCCAGGGAATCAAGTTGCTTTTCAAGATATTTATATTCCGAATTCAAACTGTCAACCTGTTTTTGAAGGTGAGGAAATATTGCATGAAACTCTCATTAACGAATGATAAGCTTTGAAAATTGATTGCTAAGAATACCTCTTTTAGGCTTTTAGCTATCTCCATCTCCAACTCTGCAACTACCTTTTCTGAGGCCTGGTAGCGCCTTACTGCATCAGCAATTTTTTGCCTGATGTTATTTAGTGAATCGACCAGAGTAGCTAGCTCCTTCTCAGCAATAATAACAGCTTCCCTAGACACACTGGTCGCTCGAATAGATGTCCCCATCTTACCACCACGTGGCTTGCTTCCTCCACCGCTCATGGTACCAGATTTTTCGAAAAGAGCACCATCCAGTGTTACCACACGGCGGAATTCTTTGTTTCCGCCATATGCTATACGTGTTGCCTGAATTGAAGAGAGAATGCTTCAGTTCCTACTCATGTAGAAATGAAATGACTGAAATATTATGTCAAGTTTCTTTATATAACGACCACATTGAAAGGATTGCACACTTATTCCCTATGTCTCTCTAAATTCTGAAATTAATTGCAGATACTCGAATAGTAACATGTAACACATGAAATAAATTATACATCAATCCGCTTAATTATGGTGCAATGGGCATCTACCTGATCAAGATCCTTTGCTACAATTGTGTTTCCAAGGGCAGCATAGAAAGCAAGTTTCATTCTTTCATCCTTAACTTTAATCAAGTCATAGAGACGTGGAACTCCCTCAGGGGTTCTTACATTCTCCTTCGACTTCTCTAAAAGGTCAGCCTGTTTCTCCTACATGAGTCAAGGAAAATGAAAGCCATGATCAAATAAATAGCCAATAACCTAAACATAACAATTCTTATATAACACCAAGGGGACCACATTATGGCACAGCTTTTAACCGCCATATAATATATGGCAACTGCACAGCTTTTAACCACCATATAATAATGAAATATTATAACTTTTTATCGAAGTAAATTTCCATCCAATGCAGCTCTTGCCACATGTAGGTTGTACTTTCCTATTTTCTTACCAAAGCAATTTAAAGTATAATTAGTATGTTCAACTAGCCCGTATAAGCTACAAGTGACAAAATTTTAGCCTTTAGTTAGACTCTAAGATCAGTATCAGCAATCAGCCAGCTCAAAAAGCTCTGTTCGCTGAGGTAAGAACACATTAAGTAAATTTTCTCAGAGCACAAGGTTTACATGACTTTCAATGATGCACAGTTCATACCAGAATCATGAATGTCGCAACACCAAGTTGCTCCCTACGGAGTAGTTCAACACAAGCTTGTGCTGCAGCGGTTGTTTCAACCACAATAAAATCAAGTCCAGGACATGCAGTTGAGATAGCAACATCATATTTTGCTGCAGGATGACAAAGTAAAAACCAAAGAATAACTTCGTTGTAAATATCATAAGATAATATAACATAAAAAATGATAGGGAAGTTAAAAGACAGCAGTTATTAACAAGTAAAGCCATTAGGAGTTCCAGCAGACAGCAGTTATTACTCCCTGAATCTTGAAACTATGGCAAGAGCTAAGAGAAGATAGTTTGACCAGAATTGACAAACTCACCATCAATAGCACCCAAATCACCCATTCTGCCATATATTCCCTCAATTTGCTTGGATTCCTTAGCCTGCAAAATTGCCTTTAAAACTGATCCCTGGCTTTTCTCAGAATCGAGCACTGACTTTAATTCTGCAAACTTCTCTCTTGCAGCTTGTTCAAGAGGAATCAATGCTACTTGTTCCTTGATGCATTCCTGCAAGTTATAGGTTCTTCTTAACATATTCCATGACGCAAAAGGAATTTGGAAAAGAAAAGTAGCTTAATCAAGAAGCCCAAAGATCAAACAGTTATCATGGAAACATTAACCTGTTCCAATTTGCGTGCTTCCAATGCTTCAGATTTGTTCTTTTCCAGATCAATTCGCTTTTCTTCAATGGCTGCAGTTATAGCTTCAGTTTTTGCCAATATGTTGTCCATCTCCTTGCGAGCATCCTTAAAAGCTGAATGAGCAGCTTCATGCTGAAAGAGTTAACACTCAAATTAAGCCACATTTTGTGTCTTCCTCAAAGAAAGATTCTGAACTGAACTCCCCAAGAACAAGAATGAAGAAACAAATGAAAAATTAATGTGCCGAGAGCTGTTTAATAGCAAGTATGCAATTTCATTGCTAGCCCTTTCATGAACAAACAAGGTGTCTCAAATTATCCTTCATGGTCAATGTCTGCATCTTTGCAACATATTAAATCAGACTGCAGTCTTTAGCAGTTCTGGGATAGTATCAAAGAAAATTTTAAGCAAAAAAATGTTATGATTGTTGCTTATAAATATTCATTTTACTTCTACTGGTAATGAAGTAGCTACAATTCACTCTTAGCATAATAGCATTATGAACAATAAAAGGATAAGTAAGCAAACTAAGTCAACCTAACTTGGTGCATCGGGTTTCAAGTGATGCATGTTTTAGCACACCGATAAAACCTTCCATAAATAGCTGCTTAATGATGCGAGCTCTTAAGACTGACTTTTATGGAGGAAAACAGTTTCATGATGTAAAAGAAGCCTGATAAATTTGACTTCAGTTCCAACCTAACTGGGCGAAAAAAAGAAAAAGAATTGAGGGAAGAAAGATAAGCTAGAATCTTTCACAAGTTCACCAAGCTAATTAGCAAGTGAATGGCAATATATAGCCTCACCTTTTGAGTTAGAAGGTTACTTTCAGTGTGAGCAACTTCAAGTTTTCCCTTATGCACAATCAACTCTTTTTCCCAAGGATCTAATTCAGCACGAACCTTCGAAAGCTCAGAGCGATATTTCTCAGTTTCAACTGCTCATCAAGCAATCAAAAATAACAGTTAATCGGATTGCAAAAGACCATGAATGCAAAAGAACACAACTAAAACGTGATTTCTAATTAAATAAGATTACTTCATTCGTAAGAAGGCAAGGAATGTATACAGCCAAATAAAAATTCTAAATAGTGGTTCCAAAGTGATCATGACACCTTTAGAATTCTCTTTCATTTCTTCTAGGACTTTCTCCTCATCCAGCAAAAGCTTCTGAAGCCTTGGAATGTTCTCCTCAAGTTTTGGGATAAGATTTGTTGAGTTCTCACACTCCTTTGTCAATTCCTCAATTTTTAACGAATCCTGGAATGTGAGAAAAAGTGAGATGTACACATGAAGCAATGAACTTAATTTAAGTAAAACAGATCTTTCAAATACCTTTTCAAGTTTATCCTCAAGTTTCTTGAGCTTCTGTTTCATGTGCTTCAAATCTTCCCTGTATTTAACATCCTGCCTTTCAAACTCCTTGAATTCTTCCTTACAGGTTCTCAAATCATTATCAAGTTCCTAATTATTTACAGTAAAAATTATTCAGCTCATCATTTCAATAAGCCAATTCAGAATTACGAAGCCTAACATAGTCATCACATAGATTGCCTAACCCCTTTGTACTCAAAAACACTATCTAATAAGAAAGAATATAATACTCATCAAGTTAAAATATTTCCATAAGCATATTTTTGCGAAGCATACACCAATGAAATGCAAACCTCTTTTCTTGTCAGATGAGTGTTGTGCACAGACTCAAGTTCCTTCAACCTCTTACAGCTTTCCTGAATCTCTTCCCTGAAATAGGATCACTAAAATCTTAATTATGTATTTAAATATAGGCATGAGAACTAAATGCATATCTTAACCAGAACAACCTTTTATTCTTCAAATTTTCTTCTAAGTTGGATACATTTTCTTGTAGTTCAGCCATTTTCAGATTGGTATCTTCATAAGCCAGTGTTGCAGCTTTCTCTTGCCATTTCAAGTGAGAAAGCTCTTTCAACATGTATTCTTCTGCCTCATTCTTAACATCCTAATGAACGGAAAATATAACAAATTAACTGCACATATTAGAGATGACATCAATCTAACAAAGGGGGGAAATAGCGTCATTAACAAACCTCCAAGCTATCTCTTTCTTTCTCCGCTAATTTAACCATTTGCACGACACCTGATCGTTTTTCATTGAGAGTTTCTAACCTAGCAGCACAATAGAAAACAGCATCAAATGGTTTTAGACATATGCAATTCTAGAAGACATTTAGACTGCTAATAGTTCATTCATTATAGTGGACTATCTTGACTCTTGATAACTATCAAATATAAGACGACCAAACAACAGGCTAGAAGGTCTTAAATACTAGCGTAAAAAAACAGCAGAGACATTATGCAAATAATGATTTCTGCATGCATACAGTTTCCAAGTTCAAGTGGAAGCGGATGGAGGAGACAGTAACAAGATAAATCTTGACTAATGTGTGCAGGAAAATACTCACTCCTTTGATGATTCATCAATCTTTTCAACATATTTGTTAGTTCCTATTATGTCCTCAAGATATTCGAGGAAACCTTCATCATGAGGCCCTTGTGCTTTTGGCTTCATCAGCGAAATTTGCTCAACCTCACCCTGATAATAACCAGTAAAGCATGAACACAAGTAGAAAACGAACTTCAAATTTCTAAACACAAGCACCTTGTAACTATATTGAACCTGAAGAATAAGAAACCGATTGTTGTCAAGATCAACTCCTTTCCCTTTCAGTTTCTTTGTAACCTCAGTAAAGTTACTAGCACGGTTATTGATGTAATATTTGGAGGAGTTATCCCGAAATGCAACACGGGAAATAACAAAATCACTTCCTGGAACAGCTTCATATGTCCCATCGTCCTGCAGTCAGCAGAGAGTTAGTTCAAAAGTATCACCACCTCAAAAATTTTTAAAGCTCTGTTTTATTGGGACATAAAACAGTGAAATTCAATGAGTTAAAATGGTGAAATAATATGCAGCATTTAGCATCTCAAAACCTCTGTCTATACCTGTTCAGTCACTAAGTTTTTTAACCTAAGCCCGAAATCAAGAAAAAAACAAGATGCAAAACACTCACCAGATCAATAATCTCCTGAAAATGAACAGAAACACCAGCACTGTCAAGATTCTGATGATTAGTTGAATTGTGAATAAGCTCTGAAACTTTATTGAGCCGCATCTGTACAGTTAGATCAGCAAAATCAACCACGAAAGGATGTAGAAAAAAGGGAAACCCTCAAAAAGTATTGCCTCGTATTTATTAGAAGTACCATTGTAGCTAAATAGGACCAAAAAAGAAGATAAATACTCAAATGATAGAATAGTAGTGATAAAAGTTACCTGCTTTGCTCTCTTCCCAAATACGAAAAGCATGGCATCTATCACATTGCTCTTACCACTTCCATTCGGTCCAACAACCGCAGAAAAACTCTATATCTCATCAAAAAATAAGGAACAAAAGGATTTAAACTTTGTCAGTGAAAGAGATTTTAATTTCCTAAACATGAAAAGGAAAATTTGAGGAAAACTTTTGTTTTTTTTTTTTCTTAATCATTAGCCGCACTCATAGAAATTAAGACCTGAATTCGAGTTAAATATTCGAACTTATCATATCGATTGGCAACTTCCCACACTATTTTCCATCCCTTTCTCGGCAACCAAAAGAAGGTACCACAATAATAACAGAAAAATAAATTATCTCAAGTTCAATTCATGCAATTACCGAGTCAATGGGATTTTCTTTCTCGTTTTCCATTATTTTCTCTGCAACCAAACAGAATTTAGACTACTAACAAAAAATGGAAAGCTATACTTTCCGCAGTTAATTATAAATAATTAAAAAAAATGCTAAATTCTTAAAATTATCATATCAATCTGCGATTTTCCTTCTCGATTTCAGGTACTTTCTCAGTAACCAAAGAGAAACAATTAAAAAGATAAAATAAAGGGAAAAAAATTAATTCACCTCAAAATCGTGCAATCTTCAACTTCATATTCTCAAAACCAAAACGAAATTATGAACTAGTAACAAAAATAAGAGCTAAGTCATGTTGAACCCGTGGAATTATCATATAAGTTTGCAATTCCCCTTCTCTATTGCCAATACTTACCCAGAAACCAAACAAAAGCTATCAAATTTAAATGATAAAAATTACAAAAAAAAAAAAAAAAAAAAGAAAAACTCTAACCTTGTGAAAAGGACCGACGCGTTGTTCACCGGCGTAAGACTTGAAGTTCCTCATCACCATCTCATTAATGACTAACCTCGGACCTCGAGATCCCCCGCGGGCCTGCTCCGGCTCGCGAGTCGCGAACTCATCCGACGATTCCATCCCCATACAGAAATGAATGGCTGCTGAGTCAACGCGCTGCACTTGAATCGGTTTGAAACTTAGAGAGAGAGAATTTGAGGGAACAAATAAAAGGAAAAAGAAAATAAAAAAATTTAAAAATCATTTTGCGAAATTTCAAAAGCAACGTTTTGGCGGGAATTTGTAATAGAAAATCAGATATGGGCCTTAATTTGGGCCATAAATGGGTTTAAATTTGAAATCACATAAATTGCAAATAAAGCCCATTTCTCATTTTTTTAATTTTTTGTTATTAAATTGATAGAAAAATTCGAAATTCGAACCTACTAATTATTTATCAAACTCTAATCCTTTATATGTTACGTTATCTCATATTTTAATATTATATTGCTCGTTTTCTAATCACGAGAAAAAATTATTGACAAAAAAGGGCATGAAATATTTTTTTTCCAAATTTATTATGTAATGATTTTTTTTTATATAAAGTTTGTAATTTCACATTTGTGGGTCAAATGTGTTTGGTAAACTTGAATACTAATGCAAGTTTCTAATCAATGTTCTAACAAAAGTAAGTAAAACTCACACTAATTAGTGAATTACTATTATTGTGAGCCAAATTGAGAAGAAAAGAAGTTGTTTTACCCAAAGATAAGGGCTAGAGGAAGGGTTCCTCTCTCAAATTAAAATTTTGAAGTTTACCCCTTTATTTAAATAAAACTCATATATTTCTATTACATAAAAATAAGCTATTAATCTTTAATTTAAATCTAAAAAGCCCATGAATTTTAATTTTTATCAAAATAAGCTTTTAACTTTTAAATTATATCTAAACAAACTTTAAACATAATTTAATATTTGATTTAAAATAAAAGTTTTTTTTAATACAAATCAAATGATAAAAATTTTATTTTCGTAAAAAAAAAAAAAAAAACTCTTACTTAAAAGATAATACTTTAAAGATTTTTTAATATTTTTACTTTTTTTTAGAAGGTAAAATAATATTCAATGCATTAAGTAAGAAAAAAAAAGTAAAATAAAAATTTAAGTAGACATGCTTATGGGTTGGGCTGCAGCCCAAACAAAAGGTTAAAATTCAAGCTCGAGTACAAATTTGGCTTGACTTTATTCGGCTATCCGAATTTACTGTTTAAATATATTAAATTATTAAAAATTATTTTTATATTAATATTTATATATTTTTATAATT
>JBBYHL010000022.1:1537262-1564840 GCA_038381835.1 Adansonia madagascariensis
TCCAAAACATCCTAGCTTAAGATATGCACCAAAGATGATGATTGTTGCTGGTCCCTGATAAAGTTCCACCACTAAAATATATAATACTAGAACACGAAGAAGTTTAACCTACTGAAGACTAAACAGCTAATCCGAGAGAGAACTGCTGAACTCCCATTTAATCGTAGTCATCACCCATCAGCCATCAGCGATGAGGGCTATATTCCCTTGATTTTGGTTTCGAACACCGAAATAGAGATTAACAATTTAAGAGTAGAAAACTGGAAAGTAGTATACAATTCATAGATTGCTTCATGAAGGTGCCAATTAGCTAGTAATTTCGAGATTGAATCTCAACTTCATAATACACAAAGTTCATTCAAAAATGGAAAATTAAGGGTTACTTCTCCTTGAACTAGAAAAAAGAATAGCTTTTCTGATTTATGGATCATGGTTTTGCAATTGACATGTGATAACTAAGTATGGTAAAAATGGTCTGAACTAAAGTAAGAGGAAGCATCATATATGCAATAAGAAAAGACGTAAACTTTAATGGGTCATTAAATTCCGGAGATAGAAGGAAAGCTAAACGGACAGCAGTTCGATGAATAGTCCATTGATTTTGGCAGTGTAGGATGAGCCCTTTACTCACCATAGCTAGGTTGCTCTCTGGATCGATTGTTATGTCCTTGGGCAGCGAATGAAAGAGTTCAGCAATTGTCTGGTCGTTTGCATTGTCTTTGATGATGAAGATCCCTTGAGACGTTGAGACCCGAACATCCTCCTCATCTTTGATGATTTTGTTCATAAAAGCCAAATAAGATGTCACCTCGCTGCCTGCATCATTGTGGAGACGCTCAAATGCTAGTAGATTCAGAAACAATGTCTCAGTATCGTGATCCACGACAATGCGGGGTAGCTCGAGAAGAGGCAAACTGCCATGCCTTCTGAAGGAAGCGCCTTTGAGACTTGTAGTCTGGCTTACCTTAAACCTGATTCTGGCTACATGAAGCGTTCTTGCAGAACTTAGAATTTTATTATTTTGACCTTCACCAAGTGCTATTTTACACGATGGAAGATGATCCTTATTTTGGTGGAATTCCTCGAAAACCAAGATCTTCCTACACACATCCAATATATGCAAGCATTTACCTATGTTTGAGTTAGATCTGATCCGAGACTGATGGGGAAAGAAAATTGGGTGTATGAGACTCTTGATTACAAACTCTTCATCCTGCAATCAAACTATAAATTACGATGCAGTTTATGATTAACTTTATTAGTAGGAGGCATAACATTAATATTATATAAGAACCTTGGAATTATTGCTTTCAACAGCCACCAGCTTGATGAGAACCTGCAATGGCAATTGATTTTCGAGCATCAGCATATCACTCCTGATTAAAGAAAAGAAAGGTTGCTTTCCGTGGTTGCTGAAGACTGGATCATTGTGGGCATAGTTCAATCCACCAACAGCACTGCCCAAAACTTCCAGCATGAAAATCCCATCAGCAATCATCAACTGCAAGAACCTGCTTGCGTCATTTTTCCATGATGAATCAAGATCATAATAGGAGTCCATTAAATCTTCCACCACTTCAGCTACAGACTCCACAAATACTTCGAGAGGTTTCTTTGACCTCTTCACAAAATGAACCAATGCTCGATGCTTGTGCTTCTCCATTGGATTCAGATGATCCTCCCCATGATGGTAAGGTCCGATGGATACAATCTTAGGCATGTAAGCTCGTTGCTTGTCGTCATTTCCGCCTTTGATTCCCGAAGGCACCTTATAGATTGACAGCTTCTTCCACTCTGCTGCTTGAGTTGAAGGATCATCAATCATGTTTTCAGCCTCCTGATTGATTTTCGCAACCCAATTCATCCTCTCCATTGCTCTTTCGAACCCCAAAAAGCCTCAGATCTTTTTTTTTTTTTTGTGGATAAGGGAACCTCAGATCTTACGTCTTGCATATAACAGAACATCCTAGAGACACATATATAGAAACACCTCTTGATCTTTTATTTCAATAGACTTGTTTTTTAGCCAACCAGCTGTAAGTCAATATGCTGAAAGTCTTTTAATAACATTCTCAAAAAGCATGGTTTTGTCATTTTTGTACTATTATTTTATGCAGATAAAATACATTATTTCCCGGCCGACGACACATTTTCTAAGATGGAGGATTGTAAAGAAAAGGTAATTATTTTGCACTCCGCTTAATTCATAATCATGTCAAATTAATCAAATAATTAACTAAAGGATTAAAGAAAACAATTCTTACACGACAACCAGGATTCTTGGATTCTTAAAAACTGAAATCAGATTGCCAATAAGGGACAGCTAGCCATGTGAACAAAGTGAAATCCTTTTAATTAGTCTACTAGATTCTGCTAGCTGTCTATTAGCTGTAATTTCTTAAGAGAATAATTTAAATAGTTCGGCATTGATCATTTTTAACCATATTTATAAAATTACGATATAAATATAATATATTTGATAAATATAAAAATAATATATAAAAATTATAAATTTAAATATGATTATTATACCTTTAACACAGCATCATATTTATATTTAAGAGTTTAACACGTTTTATAATTTATATTATTTTTATTATTACCCAATTAATTTTCTTTTTTTTTTAAATACAGAAAGAACGATCTGCTGGTGGAACGATCTGCTGGCGAACTTGCTTTCTTGCTAACAGTTTCTTTGCTGCACAATCTGCCAACTTCTTATTCTCTACTGGCAATGAACTAAAACAAATTAAAGGTATATATCATTCTGTCCTTATTGATTTGTGCCACCATATCTTGAACTTCCCACTGCATAGGCATTGAGAAGGGTGCAAATTGACTACAAACCATGGCTAAACAGTCCACCTTTCTAACGGAAACAAAAGTTAAAGGAGATAGCGAAAATTGCTTTTACAATTAACCAGGGAGGCACATTGTCAACGATGCCTAATATTATTTCAAATGGATTGTGTTTAGTTTTATGTTCTAAAAACCGAATTGGTGCATGTATGTGACCAAATGCTCATCTATTAACTGTAAAGCACTTCGACGATTAAATATTGAATTTTTTTTTTTTTTTTAATTTTTCAACACTTGAAATGGGTTGATTGTTTCGATTCTGGGGTAAAAAGCATAGGATTCGATATATAGAGGTCAACAACTTTGTAATTACTTCTTCAACACACTTGTCTATGGAGCATGTTATTGTTTCAATTCTTGGGTAAGAAGTATAGGGTTCGATATATAAAGGTCAACAACATTGTAATTACTCCTTTAACACACCTATTTATGGATCGGATTATCAGCCCGTATGATTCGGCAAAAATTTTTATGAATTCAATTCAGCTTAATCTGATCTGATTCAAAATACTATTTAATAGTAAACATATTATTTTATTTAAATTTAATTATAAAATATATAAATATTAACATAAACTAATATTTTAATATTTTTTTAAATAATGAAATAGGTCGTCAGATTGGCTCGAACCTAAACGAATCGAGCCTAACAAAAGAATTTTTAAAAAATTTAAACTGCGGCTCGATATCTTTACTTCCTAATATTTAAGTTATGCTTTCTTTTTTATAAATTAGATATCAATTGTATTTAAATTAGACATATTTATGAGTCGAACTATCAATTTAGCCCAATAAACTTAGGTCTTAAACAATATATTTTATTTAAATTTAATTAAAAAATATATATATCTACATAAAAACAAAATAATAATATTTTATTATTTCATAAATTGCGTACGCTTTTTTGAAAAACCCTATTCAAATTTGGATAATTCGAACCCCAGCAAAAGTGCCCAAAATAGAAAGAGGCTCGAATAAAGGAAACAAAAGGGAAATCAGGCAGATTCCTTGTTGTTCAAGCTTTCACATATTCCAACCCTCACCAGGAGTTGGGAGACAGTTCTCTGTCCAAAATGTGAACGAAGGGGAACCGAGGGATCTCTATCCCGACCAGAGACTCACATTCCCAGCAATGCCTACGATTGGATATAAATTGCTTCAATCACAATATCAAGAAAAGATTATATAGCTAGGTCAACAGCGTTCCAATCACTACCTAACATCCTTAGTCCCTTTTTTACCCCAACAAATCATCAAATTCCTATGAAATCCAACGTGACCCAGTCGGGTTTGGCAAAAATTTAATGGTGCGAACTTATCCAACTTAAAACCTAAATTATCTGAATCAACATGATTCTAAAATGATCCAAATTTGAATGAGTTAAAAATTTGATCTGAATTTAAATTAAGCATATTTACGTTCAACATATACCGGACATTCACTTTTAAGTTCGAAAAACATAAATTTTCAAAATTTTATGCCATGAAATTGCTGCAACTGCATAGTAGTAGGAAAATGTACAGTGACACAACAATATTCCTGATAAGGTTCCAGCAGCAAAATATATAATACTAGAAAACATGAAAAGTTTAACCCACACTAACCCTAAACAGCTATTCCAAGATAGGTTTGCTCACTCCCATTTAATCGTAGTCGTCACTCAGCAACCATGAAGGCTTTATTCCCTTGATTTTCGTTTCCAACATCTAAAGAAAGGTTACAATTTTAGAGTAGAAAACTGTAATTTAGTACACAATTTACAGATTGTTTGAAGGTGCCAACCAATTAGCTTATGTTACCTATATATTTTGGATACGAATATATATCTGATACGAATATATTTAATTTAAAAAAAATTATATGTTAAAAGAATCCTTAAAAGATTATATTTTCATACTCATATTTGAATATTTGTCGTCAAAGTCACATAGCAATTAGCTAATAGTTTTGAGGTAGAATCTCAACTTCATAATACACAAAGAATTCATTGAAAATGGAAATTTAAGGATTACTTCTCCTTAAACGAGGAAAAGAACATGTTTTCTGATTTATGGTTTATGGTTTTTCTATTGACTAATAGTAACCAAGTGCGCTAAAAACTGTCTGCAATGAAGTAAGAGGAACCACCATATATGCAATAAGAAAAGACATCTTCATCTTCTTTAGTGGGACACTCATTTCTGGAGATAGACGGAGAGTAGCTATTTCAAGAATCCATGGTCTTTCGCAGCACCGATCGATCCTCTTATGCACCATAGCTAGGTTGCTTGCTGGATCGATTGTTATGTCCTCGAGCAGCGAATAGAGGAGTTCAGCAACTGTTTGGTCAATATATTTACATTTTGCTTTGATGATGATCCCTGGAGAAGTTAAGACACTAACATCCTTCTCATCTTCGATGAAGATGTTCACAAAAGCCAAATAAGATGTCACCCAGCTGTCTGAATATCATATCATATTAGTCGGTCAATCTAAAACAAATTATAATAAATGAAAAATATTCGATTTGAATATAAAAATCATAAAAATATCTTTAAAATTAGGGGATGTAAAACAATACTCATAAGATTCAAAATCTTATTGTCTCAAAAATGTTGGAATCTAGATCTATTAATTGGGCTAGCTAGGTTTATTGACGGTAGATTAATTTCAGTTTTTAAAATTTTTAATTTTTTTTATTTAAGTTATTTCGATTTTGGATTATTTGGGGTTTAAATTATTTTAGTTTTGGGTTATTTCAGTTTCAAGTCATTCGGGTTTAACATTCAAGTAAATCAGGCATAACACTCAAGCTTATCAGATTTGGTTATTTCAAGTTGAGATCATTGTAGACTCGAGTCATTCTGGTTTATGTCATGTTCGGATTCAAGTTGATTATTTTCATGTTGTTGACTTTTTCTCTAATCAAATCGATTTGTATTGAATTTAAATTTAGATAAATTAATCAAAATTTTCAAATTCGGATTAAAACTAACAAGTATGCTCAAAAATCAAACAATTTTAAGGATCTGGGTTTCCCTAACAATGCCAAAAGAGGTTTTTCCTTTTTTTAGGTCTTCCTTCGTGAAACACAAGTCTCCCAAACGAATAAAAATCTAGAAAGGTAAACGATTTGACCACAGTATCATGGCTTCGTTTTCTACCATAGCAGAGGTCAAAACTTGGTGGGTCCTTAAAATTATATTGTTGAAAGTTTGAAGGTTTAAAGTACCATAAACCAACAAGAAAACTTCCAATTTAATTTTTCTTGCGTATGTAACACTTTGCATCTATTTGTTTGACTTTTTGTTCAAATACAAGTTAATATCCCATACTTCTTTATTTTCCTTCTTATCAAAGCGTGTGGAACCTTTCCCTGTTAGCCGACAAACAATGTGGCTGGCTTTTAGTTTTATTATTATGTGTGAACCTATTTACTCTGGTATTCATATATTTTAGTTGGTGCAATTTTATTTTATTTTTTCATGTTGTTTATATCAACATTTGATTAATTGATAAGTGCATTTTAAAAAATAAATAGCTAATTTTGTTAAATTTTGATAACAAATGAATGAATCGGATTTTAATCATAGAACAGTGAAGTAAAATTCAACCTTTCAATACTAATATTGTAAGAATAATAAAATTTTATTATCTGAAATAGTTTGAACTCAAAATTATCGAACTCAAACTTGCATTATTGGTACTTTAACTTTGGAAGTATGCTATGAGATTTAAATTTGAGAATCACAACCCAAAGAGGGAAAGATGGTTATAACTATAGTTGTTGGTACAGATATTCTAATGGGCAAAACTCATAGGATTTCAAATTTGAACAATTCAATCAATCAAGCAAACGAGTGTTCTTAATTAGAACATAGTTTAAAAGCACTCAAATCAAAGTTTTGATTTTAAAAATGAATGCGGTCCAACAAAATGTAGTGTTTTGATCTTTTTTTTTTTTAAAATAAATAGGAATCTTTAGAAGACTTGTTAATGTCATGACTATAGTTAGTGGAGTTGTCTCTAAAATAATAATAATGGATAAAATAATTTCTTTCAATTATATTGCTTGTGATTAGAGGTATTCATAAGTTGAGTTTAGTTAACTCGAAAATTAGTTTTATTATTTAAAATAATATTAAAAAAATTTAAAAAATTATATTTATATTAATATTTATACTTAAATTTATATAAAAATAAATTTTTATTATTTAAATAGTAATTCAAGTAGAACTGGATATTATATTTATTACTTAGACTCAACAAACTACTGATTAAGTGTATAACCCATAAACATGTCTACTTGAAATGAAATACTTTCTTTTGTAAAAACCATAAGTAAATTTATGTAGACTTTAACATTTAATTCAGATCTTGCCACCTTAATAAATTAAGCTAACTCAAACATCAAATAGCACAAGTAAACATGCAATAATGTTTTCTTGCCAAACCAAGCCAACATTTTGATATGCAAGAAAATATTTTTCGTGATTCCATTGTTGTTCCCTGAAACAGACATTTTCCCACAATTTATATTTGAAAACAACCTGAAGTTTCTCTGTCACATGATTTACGATAGATTAATATATTCAAAATTCTTGTGATTCAAATTTTACCTATTAAAAATGCTTTTTCTTTGTCTTATATATCGATTATATATATATATATAAATATATTTAATGTCTTGGTGGCTTTCCAAGTCAATCTGCATGAAAATGATATTTTGGTGGTAAGTAATTCTTTTGTAACAAAAGTCCAATTTAACCAAAAGAAAGCTGAATTATAGAATAATCTGATTAGGTTGTAAAGGAATCATATCTCAAGTAGTAATAATTTGATATTCATTTCAAAATTTTTTGAGCCAACAACATTGTACTCTATGCAACCGTATGCCTTCCTTGTATATTTGCACCATAGCTTAATAAGTACTATAATTATGCTTCTTTTCGTTCTCAATTTATATGGATAATAATCAATATATATGAATAATAATACATATATGACATCCGGTTATTTGGCTCAATTAACGATAAATGTGAAAAAAAAATTAAATTCTAATTCCTTCTTCTTAAATTTGTGTGTATATGTGTATGCGCATATGAACATGAAGATGGGGTTTGGATTTTATAAGAAATTTATCTTCTTATTCATGGGCAATTCCAAAACTATTTTCCTCTTGCTTGTTCATTAGCAATATTACTAGTTTGGCTCTTGAATTTGGTGGTGTAATGTTAGGGGGATTGATTAGGTAAGTTTTGAAGGCAAATATTGTTAAGGAAAGAATTTACATGTGGAAACACCAACCTAATTCATGATGTGTATATGTTCAGCATGCATAATGCATGTTTGTGTGTGATAAAAGTGAAAAAAGAAGGCACAATCTTGATGCTTTTACTAGGAAATTTCATGCTTATTTCTCATATCTTGGAATATGGGTTGGGTTATTGACAATTGAAACAAGGTAACACGAGACCATTCTTGAAAGCTATAGATTAAAAAGCACTCTAAGACGTAATATTCGTTTTAGATGAATTAAATAGATAAGAGTTGAAAGTTGATTACGAATTTTAACAAAAAAAAATTAAAAAAATTCCTTATAAAGAAATTACATACTTAAAAGTTTCTAAGAAGAGATGTTAACTCCATCTAAAAATGCCAATAAATTCAACCAAGATGTTCTTCTTTTATTTATTTTCCATCATTTTAGTTCATCTAAACCCTCTTAAACTCAACTCTTTCCCTTTTTATTAGAGTCACTTACATCATATCATGGGATTTTAACCTCTAAACACATCTTTAATAAAAAAAAATGTG
Source organism: Adansonia madagascariensis (assembly GCA_038381835.1). Lineage (NCBI taxonomy): Eukaryota > Viridiplantae > Streptophyta > Magnoliopsida > Malvales > Malvaceae > Adansonia > Adansonia madagascariensis. Next base: position 1,545,919 of record JBBYHL010000022.1, read on the forward strand.
TTTTCTCCCATTTCTCTTTTACTACTTTTTCTTACAAATTTTCTCCATTTTATTTGGTATTTTTTTTCATAAAATTCTTGTTAAATTATTTAGGGAAACTTTTTTGCCTAACTCCAAAAAACTTAGACCACAAAGCCTAACACCTAATTCTAGTAAAAATTGGGCCTTAATTAGTTAATTTCCCAATTACTTGGTCAAAAAATTCCCCAAAGTAATTATGTCTTCCTAACATAGACTTCACAAATTCAACCTAAAATGGAAATAAAAAAAATTTAATAAAATAATTGAAGGCGTAAACATTCAATTTTAGCCCACAAACTTTGCATAGTAATATACAAAGGCAAAAAAACCGACCTTTCAACTAAATCAACATCTCTCTAAAATCTTTCATATAACGGTCCTCCGAATTCCAAGGTTTTAAGCAACCAAAAAAATTAGCTCCAAGTAATTCCTTAGTAGCTGACATGTTCTTTTCTTCCTTTCCCTTAATTAGGTTGGATTTCAACTTCGTTTGATCCTAATTTGCATGCAAAATCTTGAATTTCATCATGTTTTTTGGGGTTTGGGTTTCTTTATATATATATATATATATAGGTGAAAAGTCTACTTTGGATCAAAATTTTCAAAGTTGAAAGCAGAGTTCCTATGGACTTCTTCTACTACTCTGTTTCTTGTTCTGTTTTTTTGCTTCAACTTGAAAAAATGGGAAAAGAAGAGATTGATGGTTTATATTGATGGGTACTTTGAAGAAGATTTTGATCAATACCCATTTTAATTTGAACAATATGATTTCTTTTAATGTGTTTCTCTTTCAAAAGATGTTCCCTTTTGGTTGGTTTTTCATGGTCTCCATCGCTGCCCTGTTTTTCTCTCTGTTTGATTTCTTCCGGTAAAGCAATTTTGACTTCACTTTGTTTGTTAAACGATGAAAATTATTTGTTTTTCATAATTGAATAATTATCTTTATGTGTGTATATATTTTTTTCTTTCAGGAGTAAAAGATATAAGCTTTCTCAATCAAACAATTCGATTCCTATTGAACCAGAGGATGAAACAGAAGTGAAAACAGAGGAAGCCAAACCTGATGCTATCGAATTGAAGGGTGAAGAAAGTGAAGTATTTGAAGAAAAGGAATCACCAAAGTTCGTTTTCAAGTTTGAGTTTCAAACCCATACTTTTGTAGAATTCAGCAAGAAGTTTAGAGGAGATGAGAATTATAATGTTGGCCAGGGATTACAAGAATCTGTTCCTTCAACAAGCACAAACAAGTATGAGTTCAAGCCAGGGAATGATTTTAGTTGCATAATGGAGAAGCCAGAGGATTTGAGGTTTTGTGTCACAGAATTATATGCTGATTCCAGCAATGGGTTCTTTTCAAAACAAGATTTCTTGGAACAAAGCATGAAGAAGGATGAAGCTGTTATCGAAGAAATAGCAGAGAACGATGAAAAAATGCCAGAGAAAACTCTGGTCGAAACAGAAAAAATTGAAGAAATTGTTTCTGGTGAAAAACTAGTTCCAAGTCAAGAGGAAGTTTCAGGGAATTTTCAGTTCGTTTCTGATATGGATTCCATCAATTCAAGTCCTGAGTATATGGGTCATTTAATTGGTTCAGCTAATGATGGATTTTTATCAGACACAGATTTTGAAGAAGATCTTGAGGTTGAAGATAATGGAGAATCAACAGAAGAAGATTTGAACTTGGAGGATGCTGATGATTTTGATGATGAAGAGCTTAGAAAATTAGAAGAAGTTAATGGCGGCAATAACTGTGGAACTGCAAATACTTTGGATAATTCAGAAATTGTTTCAGATTCTGAGGAATCTTCAAATGGTTTGGAAACATTGTGGGAGCATCAACATCTGATAGAACAGCTGAAGATGGAGCTGAAAAAGGTTAGAGCCACAGGGTTGCCAACCATCTTAGAAGAATCGGAGTCCCCGAAGATAATGGATGATTTGAAGCCATGGAAGATCGATGACAAGCTCCAACATGAAGATAGAATGAGTGAGCTTCACAAGTTCTACAAGAGTTACAGAGAAAGAATGAGAAAATTCGATATCTTGAACTACCAGAAGATGTATGCAATAGGTCAGTTTTCCTTTTATTTCCCAAAACCTTATTTTCATTCAATTTTAGCATTTATATAGTTACATGGTTCAAATATTGCTTTACTTTTCATTTATCTTCCATCATTTCAAATTCTATGCTTAGTTATGAATATCTTCCTGCTTTTATATATGTATATATAGTTAATTAATCAAAATGAATACCACATTCTACTTTAAGTAGTCCATCTCTATGTTACTCTAATTGTTTTTTGTTTGATCTATGTCTAACACTCGTATCAGACGTATATGTAAACATATATCTCTATTAAATACATATTTATATTTAATACTTTTACTCGAGTATGAGTAATATAGGTCCTTTAAAAGTTAGGCAAAAGAACCCACAATTTTTTGTTTGGATAATTTGAATCTTCTAAGTTGGGTTACACATAAGCTTAAGGCTACTCAAATCCTAAGCATTGGTGAAATTATTGCATGAAAGTAGAAGGAAAACGGGATTTACATTATTATTTAGATTCAGGTGAGTGTCAAATACAAATATATATTAGATACATATATGTTCAGTTTTTTTTTATTTTTTTTTTTATATCTCGAAGATATTGCCCTCATACTCATATCAAAATATGTTTCGGATATAGATATTCAATACAAATATTTTAAAAAAATTAAAAAATCTGAATAACATAGCCAATAATCCAAGACTGCCTTCATGTGTATTCCATTTCTGCTAACACTTTTTGTTTAAATCAAACTAACCCAATTACCCTTTATGACATTGTTTTTAGTTAGTTGATGGTGCTATAGCTATCTACGTATTTGGTGCTATCCAGCCAAACCTCTAGATTTCAGCCTAAGCTCCACTATGTCATTTAAGAACCGACTTATTATGGGGAAAGCTTTACCTAACACTCCCAATTACTACTGAATTCATAATAAAAAAAATCTGCAGTGGTTTTAATGCTCCACGAAATCTTCTTCAAAGTTGGTTTTTTTTAATGTAAGGAGACTTTAAAATGTAAATGGCCGAAAGAAGACAACTTAGAAAGCTATGTTGCATAGAAAAACAACTTTATTTTTTCTTTTTATCTGATTATTAGTTGACATTTTAGCTATATTACTCCGATTTGATGGTGTGTCGGATAGATTATCTACGGATTAGTTAAATCGTAATCCAAAAAATTAAATTTTTTTTTGTATAAAGTCAGTTCAATCGATTTAAAAATCAATTTTATTATTTATTATATTATTAAAATATTATTTATATTAATATTTATAATTAAATTTAAATAAAAATATTATTATTATTATTAAATAATAATTTGAGTCAATAAATCTAAATTTATAAAATAATTATTTAAAGCTCGACCCATATAAATCAAATAAAAATATATATATATAAAATTAATATATTTTTTGTACATTTAAAAAAAATTTATATTTATATTTAAATATTTATCAAACACGATAATTTTAAGAAAAAAAATATTAATAAAATAACTTTTTAGGCTATGATTTATGTATGGGTGGCGAATTATATCTGCTTTCCACCTTTTTATTAAATTGTATTTTAGGTTTTCATGCAAAGTAGCCTACCCCTCATGTTTCTCGACAATTCGTGTAGGCTTTCTTCAGTCAAAGGATCCGTTTCAATCAATTACAACCCACACATCATCGTCATCATCACCCCCAGCAATTACATCTCTTTTTTCCCAAAGCCTGAGGCTGATCGGACGGCGGAAAAAGTCAGGTTCCAACCCTACGACGATGGATTTCATCAAGGAGCTTCACAGTGATTTGGAAATGGTTTACGTAGGGCAACTGTGCCTTTCTTGGGAAATACTCCAATGGCAATACGAGAAGGCGATCGAAATATGGGAAACTGATCCTTACGGCTTACGTCGGTTCAATGAAGTTGCTTGTGAATTTCAACAGTTTCAAGTTCTAATGCAAAGGTTTTTAGAGAATGAACCCTTTGAAGGTCCGAGGGTCCAAAACTACGTAAAGAATCGATGCGTTCTTCGTAATCTCCTTCAAGTTCCTGTTATTAGAGGTAAGAACTTTTAATCTCGTAAATAGGAATTCAACTAGTTACTGCAACGTGATGTTATAGTTGTTATATTATAATTTTTATCGTAATAAAAATAATGTGATTAAAAATGCGTTAGTAATTGTAATTTAAATCTTTATTATAATTAAAAAAATTGTAATTAATTTGTAGTTTTTTGATTGTTTTCAAAATGAGCTGAAACCAACCAAATTTCATATATAACTAAATCGACTTGAACTGAATTCTATTGATTCATATTGATTTGATTTATTAGTTTTTTAAATTTAAAAAATATTTGTTTTATAGTATTTTAAAGTTTTTTCCATAATTTTTAAAATAAAATATTTATTTTTATTTTATAAAATTAAAAATTAAATGCAAAATAAAATTTAATTAGTTTGAATAATTACAGCTTTTTACCTTATGTATCGGACATCAAAATTATCCTAACCAAATTCAATAAAAATTAAATCGAATCAAAATCAAACCAAACTTACATTCATACTTTTTTCGATTTTCTCAATTTTTTTTTCTCAGATGATGATATATTAAGCATTGTCTAACCCTGAGATAGTGACAATATATCTAGTTGTTGCATTTCTCCTATTCCATTAGGTCCCTTGAGCTGAGTAGGGCCATTGGCAACCATAACTCAATTGAGTGTTTATTTCTTGATTAAGCAGCAAAAAGTTGAAGAAACATTAGTTAATAACAAGCTTTAATTTGCTGCCGTAGAGGATAGAATGGAGGATAAAAGGAAAGTTAGAAGAAAAAGAAGAGATGATGATTATGATGCAATTACAAGTGACATGCTAGTAGAGATCTTGGAAGAATCAATAAGAATATTCTGGCGATTCGTTCGAGCTGATAAAGATGCAAATGTTGTGACCAAGAGCACCAGGAAAGGAACTCAAGTTGAACCTTTGGAACCAGCTGACCTTGAACTTTTAGCTGAGGTTCAAACAGATCTACAAAAGGTAATTATTAGTCTTTTAACGGCTTTAATCAAGGCACATAAAAATGAAAATATAAACTTAATTCAGTTGATTCGTACAGTTAGTTTAAAATATGATATTTAGTAAATTCAAGATTTGAATCACATCATCTACAAACCTTTCTCATATTTCTAAATTATGGCATTCTTTATAAAAAAAAGCACATAAAAATGAGAATACAAGGCTTAATCTAGTTGATTCATGTAGTTATCTTTAATTGATAGCATGCAATAGATTTGAGATTTAGATCCTAGCATTTACAACCTTTCTTATATCCCAATGGCCTTCTTTGTAATAAAAAAAAAAGAACACATGAAATGGGAACACAAGCTTAATCCAATTATTTCATGTAGTTATTTTTAAGCATCTAATATGTTTGAGATTTGAATTTCAATATTTACAACATTTCTTAAATACCTAGATTGAAACATCCTTTGTAAAAGAAAGCACATAAAAACCTTAAAAAAGTAGCATTCAACAAATTTGAGCTTCAAATTTTAATATCGTAATCTTTCACGTATCATCAAAATATGACTTTCTTTGTATAAAGAAAAAAAACACAAAAATGGTGTAGTCTTCTTTGTTTTTTAACATGTTTTTTTTTTTTTTTTTTTTTATGGCTGGAATTGCAGAAAGATAGGAAGCTTAAAGATATTTTAAGAAGTGGAAGCTGCATATTGAGAAAATTCAAGAAGAATCAAGAGGAGAATTCAGATCAAGTCCTTTGCTTCTTCTCTCAAGTGGATTTGAAATTAGTGGCAAGAGTTTTGAACACGTCAAAAGTGACAAAAGACCAACTTCTTTGGTGCCACAACAAATTGAACAAGATTAATTTTGTTCATAGGAAGATTAATGTAGAACCATCATTTTTGCTTTTCCCATGTTAATTAATATTCATGAAGGATATAGTCTATAGTAATATTTCCCTCTTTCTTAAGTCCTATGTTATATATATATTTTTTTATAAAATTTATAATTTTAAACATAATACGATTATATGATATAAATATGATACATATTTTTAAAAAATATAATTAAAAATAATTAAAAATATAAAATATGTTACCCCTCCAAACAAACTCGAATATAAGTACTCAAATAACCATGAAACTGGAAAAAAAATTATTTTATCTTTAAATAGAAAACCACACGTGAATAATTTTAACGGTTGATAAAAACACCCTAAATTAGAACCGTGCGATCTAGGGCTTCCATCCTAAGGAATCCATATTTGTATGTTCTCTTCTCCGGTTTTGAACCCCTGCAGCCTTCGCTCCGTCTCTGTCTTCTTTCCAAAAACAGAGCAAAATCAAACCCAAAGCCTTAAAAACCGGAAAAAATGGTTCAAAGACTCACTTATCGTACGCACCATAGCTATGCTACCAAGTCGAATCAACATCGTGTCGTTAAGACCCCTGGTAAGTCTCGAGGTTTCGAAAATGATGCCGCTTTTGCTGTTCTGGCGTTTTTGTTGTTGTTTTTTTTTTTTTTTTTTCTTCCTCTTCTCTTAAATTTCTCCTATGAAACTAATATGGCTTTTTTTTGTTGAAGGTGGGAAACTGGTTTATCAGACTACCAAGAAGAGAGCAAGTGGGCCTAAGTGTCCTGTTACTGGAAAGCGAATTCAGGGTGTAAGTTCTTTTATTTTTCTTCTTTCTTTTTTCTTCTTTTAAATTTATGATTTTAAGTTCTGTTTCTTTCTTTCTGTTTAAAGTAGTATTTTGGGGTTGGAATTTTGAATTTTTATTGTTGGTTCAATCAAGTAACTATGAAATGTAGATACCCTTTTGTTTCTTCGATCGAGAAAATGATGATTTGATAATAAAAATATTATTTTTCGATATTTATATCCATTTTTATGTTTGCTTGTTGAATAACATAGATTATGATACGGTTCAGATTAGTTTTATTTCATATCTTTATGATCTAAGCATTATAAAATGTGAAATAGTGGTCATAATTTGTTTTCTAATTTTCTAGTTTTTATATGAACTTTGAACTTAGCGCTGATGCTTTTAGTTTAGTATGCGAAGTTTCTGTTTTGATGGTTTCAAATCCTAAAATAAGGATGTGTTAATAAAAAAAATTTGGAGCTGGCGATAAATTTTGGTCATCGCTAACATTGCAGATTCATATATGGTGGAACCCTCTATGGCATTTCACTTTATAGCGGTATACAAACTGTCGGACTTTATTGTAGTATACTTGCTGTATGTTATGTAGAAATGTAAAACATTTACCAAAAGAGAAAGTGTTTTTTCTTACACTATATCATTTTATGTTACTTGTTCAAGTTGTTGTTTTTTCAGTTCTTACTGAATATATGGTTGATCAGACTCAAGTTGTGAAGTGTTGAGCTTGCTCTCATGGTTTTCTGATATGGGTTCTATGCAGATTCCTCACTTGAGACCTGCTGAATACAAGCGATCTAGATTGCCTAGGAACCGCAGGACTGTGAATCGTGCCTATGGTGGTGTTCTGTCTGGAAGCGCCGTTAGAGAAAGGTACAACTGTGTGCATTATTTAGTAGCTATTAAATGGTTTTTGATGCTACTGTTCATTGTTCGTCATGATTGATGCAAATCTTACTCTTTCCTTTCTGCCTTTTATATCTTTCTCAGGATAATTCGAGCCTTCTTGGTTGAAGAGCAAAAAATTGTGAAGAAGGTTCTGAAAATCCAGAAGGCGAAGGAAAAGCAAACCTCAAAGAGCTAGGAATTTAAATGCTGATGAAGCTGAATTGTGTTTGTCTTGTTAGATCAAACTGAGAGAAATTTTGTTTGCTATTATGATGATGGCGAAAAGTAGAACTGAATTTCAATATTTTCCCATAAGATAGTTACTGATTAGTTTGCTGCTTTTTCACTTGACGACAAATCAATTGCCAAGATATTGTTTAATGATGGTTTATTTATTGAAGTGGTTTCTTTTATTAAGCATTAATCTTGGTTTTTGTATCAAACCTGAATTGTGACTTGTGACCCCAAACCTCCAACTTCCAACTCCTAAGGCCCTAACTGCTAAATAGGATTTGGTGTTGAGGGTTTCGGGTTTTGAGTCGAATTTAGACATTAAGGTTAAAGGAAATTGAAAAGATTTCGAAAATCTTCAGCTGCAATGGCATGATTTATTTGGTATTCTTGAAAAGAATGTTCATATTTGATAGTTATTTGAGCAGGTTTCAAATTAAGTTAGAAATTTTGATACAAACTGGAAGAGGCTTGTTTTTATGCTTTAGAGGATCATAACTGATAGTATTTTTACATCATATTATCGATTTTGATGCGGTTATTTGATCAGGGAAGATACGTGAACAAAAAGAGTATAATCAAATTAGAGTTTGGAAGATTCATGCCTGGCATTCTGCATCACTTATTGCTGATCTTATTTATTTATTTCTGAGAAAATGAAAGAACCCTTTAGCTGAAAAACTATGAAGATCAAGGTGGTCATTGACTGATCTCCATTTGCTGCAAATTTATCAAAGCAGCTAAATCAAAACCTCATTGATAGAAATGATAGTTGCAACCATAGCCTGCTCCTGTCAAGCCAGCTTCCCCCAGAAAGCTGCAACAGTATGTCCTTAATGATCTCTAACAACGGTTCCAAAACTTGCGCGGTGAGAGGAAGCAGAATTTGTTTTGACAACCGCAGCTAATGGAGGAGGCCGATGTAGTGCTCTTTGCCATGCACGTATTATGTGGCGTCTGTAAAATAGCGAACAGGAAATTTGCTTGTAGTTGTTTGGTTAAAATCTGCTTCATTGATTCGAGGAAAGTTGCAGAAAACAAGGCAATATATATAACTTCAAAGGCAGAGGGACTTCATAAGTCCTTATGACAAATGAGAAAAGAACGGAATCTAGATGATTTAAAGATTACCAGATCAGAAAATCATGCATACTTAATCCTCATATTGAAATCCCAATGTTATGGAGTTCAACTGGAGTTCGCTCAAAACTAGAAATTTTGTTTAAAGGGTAGAATGTATTTTACTCATAAATTTCACAGTTAAGAGTCCATTATTATATCGTTTTATCATTTTCTTTCCAAATGAAGAAGAATTTTAAGAACAAAATGAAGTTCTTACCTGTCTAGGCTTCATATTTCCGTAAGCATCGAGTGATTGAGAAGCTCCAGAACCTGAAATGCTTACCTGCATCAAATCAGGTCAGTGCTAGCCATTGGTGAATCAAGCAGAAATTTGGTTTGCAATGCCAAATAAGAAGCTATACAGGTTTGAGGCAATATGTGCTACGGCCATCGAAATCTGAACTCCGACTATACTAAAAAGAAAAAAAAAATGCAATCTAAAGTCCTCACATATATTTTAAGCAAGAGGCTCTAATGTACATAATTAATAGAATTGAAGCATCAGTATCGTGTTTACTTAATTACTCGTCTTGTTGGAATCTTTATTTTTTTTTTTCGAGAAATTTGAACTTAAGTTAACTAGAATGTTCTTCACTTGTCATTTGTTCTTCAAGCCGGAGATTGGTTAGCTATACAGTTTTGAAGCAATAGCTCCCAGCTCAATGAAATCTAAAGCCCGGAAAAAATAAATCAAAGAGAAAGAAAGAAAAGGGAAATCTAAAGTCTTCACCTTATATCTTAAAGTTGGAAACTGAAAAGAAGATAATAAAAGAAATTTGTTACTGACAAAATTAGTCCCTGTACTACACCCCTTTTGTTAATTAGGTACTTCAAGAATTTTTCAACATAAATAAGTACGTGAACTATGTTTTTTTCAAACAAATAGGTATCTGAAATGGGGTTAGTTATATAATAAGATGATAGCTTGAGTACTTATTTGGGTCAAAATTTTTTTCAGGTACCTAATTAAGAGAAATGGTATAGTAAATGGGCTAATTTTGTACATAGCCCTAAGAAATCAGAGCACAAATGCATATTTAGTCTTCTTATTGAAAGCTCAATTTAGTTGAACAGAAGTTTGAATTTCGAGTAGAAATTAGTTGAATGGATAGAATGAATTTTATTCTTGCATAAGAAGAAGAAGAAGAAGAAGTTCTCACCCTTATAGGAGGCCTATTTACTCGAATGTGGTCTGGTCTAGAAGGGCCAGCACCTGAGGTAATTGCCTACATTTAATTAGGTTAATGCTTGTTAGTAATGATTCAGGCATATATATTTGGGATTTAATCCAGGGTGTCTTAATGTTTGCTAGCTAGTAGTTGCAACTCAATTTCATTGAATTGCTATCTTTGTTATCCGAATTCTCTATTTTTCTTAGAGTAGACACATTCCAAAATGAGTATAAGGTATGATCCTTCAAATTATAAAAAAAGTCAAAAAAATTCAGCAGACTCACATCAGATATATTCATGTCCGACACTCACTTGACTCTGGATAACATGGATTGTTATAGAGAAAATTCATCCCATAGAAAAAAAAATATGCAACAAGTAACATCGTCTATTTAGTACTAAATGAGCAAATCAATATCATTACGTTAACTCGCTGAGGAAGCTGATGTAAGCGTTGAATTGCTCGAATACGCTCATCATTTAATGCAACAACTCTTCGACTAAAGTCAGCATCATCCTGCATCAAGTTAGCTTGATAACTTTATATCAATGATCCGGTGAAAACAAATTCTAGATGTTCTTACCATGTATGAAGCCAAAGAAGCACACTCACCCATATAGAAGGATTGGATCTAGATTGAATCCTTCTGTCTGCAAGTATTGTTCTTAAAGGTTTTTCAACAGTCGGCTCCTTGGAAGCCTCAGATGTGGAGTCAATTCTGTTGTTTCTAAAGCTTGGAAAGGACTCACATTTTCCTGCATGTGAAATGCTTCCCTGCGTCAAAGTAATTTAGTTATTGTTAATTTAAATCCATTGTGAAAGTTTGATGCAAATCAAGAAATTATTTCCAGGAATGTCACCCAGAGAAGAAAATCCTCACAAATCTGGAAGGATTAGATTGGACTTCAATGCCACTGGACCCAAAACTGCTTGACTGCGAAGTTTCACCATATGTTAGACTTCCCTGCATTAAGAGAAGTAAGCTCTTAAAATTCCAAATTCCTGTCTTTCAAGGTGATTTTTGTTAAGGTTTCCTTAGTCCTATTACAATAATCTAAACGTCAAATTTCACAATGTCATCAACATATTTTTAACGCCACAACTATTGGTAAAAAGTGAAAGTTAAAGTTTAGTCTGATATTCATACTTCAAACTGATGCAATCTGATCAGAGGCATATGTTAACTGCAAAGAATTTCTCACCTTCCGGGAGGCATTCGAATCAAAGCTTGACTGAGACCCTGAACTACCTGCATTGGGATCTTTTCCCTGCATAAATTCACGTAAATAATACATTGCCATGAAAATTTGAGCTGAAAATGTTGGCCTAGCCAGGTTATATCTACAATCTATTGTCATTTTATATCGAAAATATAACTTGGAGATTAAATTACTTGAAAGTAAGTGAATAGTCCAGATCTTAAGTGAGGAGTCTGCAACAATTAACACCGTCTATTTAGTATTAACTGAAATTCAACCCCTAATCTGAATAACATGATTGCTATAGAGAAAGTTCATCCCATAGAAAACAAAATTCAACAAGGAACATTGTTTATTTCGTAGCAAATCAGTATCATTACATTAAACCGCCGAGGAAGCCGATGTAAGCGTGAATTTTGGCGAATACAATCATCATTTGATGCAAAAGCTCTTCGACTAAAATCAGAATCATCCTGCATCAGGTTAACTTGATAACTTTATATCAATTGATCCAGTTAAAATGAATTCTGGATGCTCTTACGATTAAACCCAAAGGAAGCGCACTCACCCATTCAGAGGAATTGGATCTAGATTGAATCACTCCGTCTGCAGGCCTTGTTCTTGAGGTTTTTTCAACACTCAGATCCATGGAAGTTTTTGATATGGAGTCAATATTGTTGGCTCTATAGCTTGAAAAGGACTCGCATTTTCTGGTACGTAAAGTACTTTCCTGCATCAAAATAAGTTGGTGATTGTTACTGTAAATTCGTTGTGAAAGTTTGATGTAAATCAGGATATCATGTCATGCAAAGAAGAAAATTCTCACAAGTCTGACCTCAGATTGGAAGTTAGTACTTCCGGTCCTTAAACTGCTTGGCTGGAAAGTTTCACTATGTGTAACACTTCCCTGCATCAAGTAAGCACCTAAAACTCCAAATTCTAAACGTCAACTTTTGCATGGTCATCAACATATTTTTAACTTCAAATCGATTGGCAATAAGTGAAAAGATCTCCAAAGTACGAAAGGTAAGGTTTAATCTGATGTTCCTACTTTAGTTCATTTAACTAAAAAGAATTTCTTACCAACCAGGAAGCATTTGATTTTGCATCAAAGATTGAGTGAGACCCAGAACTACTTGCATATGGATGTTTTCCCTGCATAAATTCAAGCAAATAATGCTTACTGTAAAAATTTGAGGTGAAAATTTTGGTATGGACAGGTTCTATCTACAATCTATTGTCTTTATATTGAAAATATGACTTGGAGATTAACTTTGTTGAAAATAAGTGAATAGTCCAGATCTCTGGTATATACAAGTGTGAAGTTCAGGAATAATATGTATTAACCTATGGCAAAGGGATAATTCAAGCAAGATTTTACTGTCTGTTGGCTCTTTTAGGCACTGAATGACAGCAAAAACATACAACGAATTGCAGCAAATAGCTGCTGCTTCGTGAACAACTTAACTAGGTATGTAATGACTGGGATTCGGACTGTCTCCACACCGCCAGGATTTGTACGTCTGCCCACTTACGTAATATTGTCCTCTTTGGCACTCACATGTCTTTCAAAGCTTTGTTACCCATGGCTTGAATGAAAGATCTCTCACTTTGAGAGGACTCCCTTAGTCGAGTATCATACTAATTGAGCTACAAAAAGCCCTGAGAGATTTGTGGGAATCCAAAGAGGACAATACTTTTGATGTAAGCGTATGTAGGATGACAGCCAAATCCTGATACATATGGTGCCAGGAGACATCCGAATTCGGTCATTACAAGGTATCAGTCTAATTTTTATTATTTGATGTGTGAGCTGTTTACTGGGATTTGCTAGAAGAAGAAGCTCTCACCTTGTCGGAAGCAATTGAGCGGGTTGAACTTGAATATGATTCAAAAGATTCAGCATGGGGTTCTTTTCTCTGCATCAAGTCAACACACTGATTGTTATTGTAAATTTGTGGTGAAAAACAATGGGAAGGGACAGATTAATTCTTATATAAATATTCGGAAAGAAAATTAAAAAAAAAAAAAAAAACCAGAGATTATTGAAATTCAAGCTACGTAGAAACATCCTACAATCAATCTATTAAAGCATTTGCCCAGAGTAAGAAAAAGCTCTGATTACCCTTGTATGCTCCATCAAAGCTGAAATTATAGGATATTGATCAGGATGTTTCTTCAATCATCTGAATACATATATTTTACATGCTGATGCAGATTAGACTTTTGGAATTGAGTTGGTGGGATTGCAGTTGCTCAACTAATATGGAATATTTGATTCTGATCAAGTTCTCTCTAATTCAGACCATTTCAATAGTGAATTTGCTTTGCAATGTAAAAAATGAAAACTATGGTACTTATAGATTGAATTGTTTATTTTGCACAAACAATCCACCAATACTCATAGAGAAATGGAAGATCCGGGAATAAATTTGACCTCAAAAACAAAAAAAAAAAAAATATGCGGAGAGAAAAAAAATCAAATTTAATTTGCAAATGGATTTAGATTACCAGTAAGCTTGAAACAAATGAAGCCGGGTTCTTTGTTGCCCGAACTTTTTATTTTTTTTAAGTACATGTATTAGATATTGTGTCTCACACATATTTGAACACAAATACAGTTGTAAAACTGTATCCAACATTCATTCCGAATTCAAATAACACAGGCCTGATTAACTTACTAGGGGTGATCTTCGGTTTCTTCCTTGCTGAAACGTGCAGCCGTTGGTGCCTGAGGTTTTAAAAGATAAGAAAAAACCTGGTTCTGACTTTTTGAGTTTTGACCCATGGATGCCTTGCTTAGGCTGGAATAACTCGTTCATCAAGTCATGTATATAGTCTCTTAATTTTTTTAATGAAAATTTTTAACTTTATTGATATAATTATTAAACTCACGGAGATTAAATTTTGGTTCTTAATTCATTTAAATGGAGATTGTTTTTAACAACCCTTTGCTAAGAGCCCAAAACAGTCTTTTCATTATAGGAGCCCAAGACAATGTTGGATTTTATCCTCCCTCTTTCTCTTTTCCCCTTTTAATTTGTATTTAGCATGTTGTAAATCTTAAAATTTGTATCTATATCTATTAATTTTTTAAAAGTGGTTACGTGAATTAACTTAGCAAACCCTCGGGTTTTTGAGCTTTTATCTTTTGACAAGCTGCAATTCTTAGTTGAACCAGGGACGGTGGGAAAGAAAATAGAAAAAAATATATTATAGAAAATATTCAGCCTATGATGTGTAGTTGGAATGAGTGAAAACTGTACAATAATGTTGTGAACATGTATGCTGTTCAGACTAGCTTCAAGTTAAAATAACCCAAAACGGGTAGACAGCTGATTTTAAGTATAGCATTTGTAAGTTGAATAAGTGGCGGACATCTCACTAGGACACTCAGGTGAATCGCATGGTAGATTAGGCTTCCATGAATCAGGCATATTCGGAGACAAACTGAAAGGGAACCCCATTGGTCGGTTATTAATCCCCCAATCAAGGGTTGCATTCAAGTTCTTCCTCATGCCTCCCTCCTCGCTTTCGACAACACCTCCATTGCCTTGCATATCTTGGGGCAGGCTGATTGAGTAGCCATTGCTGTATTGCTGTTGTTGTTGCCCTCCGAAATCGATACTCACGGAGGCTGCCTTGCTAACATCGGTGATCAAGGGTGGGCTGCTCAATAGCATAGAAGACGCATCAATATTACACTTGGGGGATCCGGACATGTCAAGCTGAGAAAACATGAGGTTGGTTTGAAGGTCTCCATTGGAAACTGGAGATGGCCTATAGACTGTCGGATTGAATGGTTGATAAGAGGGGATATCTAGTGCCGAAAAACTGGCACTGCAGCCTTGTTGTTGTTCACTGTTGCCGCATAACTGTATTGCGGATCCGATTTCGGTCGTGCAAGAAATGTTCTCTGGACTGAACTGAGTGCAAGCTCCACCTTGATGGATTATATCAGATGCTACAGTCTCTGGTAATGAAGAAATCCAAGTGTGACAGAGAGCTTTTTGTGCCATCGAATTGGTCTTCTTGAATATCCTACAAATAGCCCATGCATCCTGTAAAAGAAAAAAAAAAATTAAAGATACTCATAATAATTTTTCGGGCAGTTTTAACTCTTCATTTTTCTTGAAGTATTTATGTTCGATACTTATATCTGATAAAAAAATTAAAACATAACGGCGTCGAATACATAACCGTATCCAACACTCACAAACTAGAGTAACATAGGAAAACACAACATTGGACAAATTATGATTTAAGGATCATTACATTTGCAGGAAGGCTTTTGTCTAGGAGCTTCTTAGGTGGTGTTGAGTCTGAGAGTGACGGTAACCGAAATTCATGCATCATCCAATCTGTTTTAATCCCTTTGGCAGCTCGGCCTCGATAGAACACGAGGGACTTCTTCAAACCAATACACTCGGTGCCATCAGAAGAGTAAATTGGCCTGTCTGTTCCCGTGGCCTTCCAAAACCCGGCTCCGGTGACTCTGTTTGGCCTTGCACTATTTCTGTATTTACGATCCCTTGGGCAGTAGAAATACCACTCTTTCTCCCCTGAAGCTGCTAGCTCTGCTTATAGGAAATGGGATTAAAAATTATTCTCAAATGTTAAGAATCTGCCAAACCAACATAAGATTTAACCCTATTGATTCATAAAACTATTTTTAAAAGTGACATTTAGTAATTTTAAGGTTCGGATCTATAGCCTTTTTAAAAGTGATATCTAGTAGTTTTAAAGTTCGGATCCTAGCATCTGTAACCTTTATTTTTCTATATTCAAATTACGTCTCCTCTATATCAAAAAAGAAAAAAAAAAAATCTACCAAACAAACTCAGAATTTAGCCTAATTGTTTTGTATAACCACTTTTAAAAGATGGGTTTTGGGTTCGAATATATTATCTGCAACTCCTCTTATATCCAAATTACGTCTCTTTCATACTAAAAAAGAAAAGAATCTGCAAAACGAATCTAAAATTTAATCCAGTTAGTTAATCCACTTTCTAAAAATGAGTTTTGAGCTCGAAGCTAGTATGTGCAACACCCTTTTACTATACTCAGACTATAACTCCTTTGTACCAAAATCTGCCAAACATTGAGAGACCTATAATTTAAGAACATCTTGCCTGACAGGGAAACTAGATAATACTATTCTATCAAGTAAGAAATGAAAGGAAATTTTCTTATGTTTCTCGGAAGCCAAACAAAAGACGAATTTACATTGTTTGGTTTGGAGTAAATTGAATCATACAGAAATAAAGAAAAAAGCCAAGTTTTGACAAAAATAATCATTTAATACTTAGCGTTGAGCAATGATTGCAAAACTCACTTGGAAGATCCCAGGGTTCATATTTATATATGTCGACTTGTGTAATCAGCTCAATGGGCAATGATCTCTGCTGAATCTTTTTCTTGAGGTAAAACCCGACAAGCTCTTCATCTGTTGGATGAAATCGAAAACCAGGCAACATGACATCTTCAACCTTATCAACATCGTTAATCTTCTCATCCATGGCAGCAAGTTGATGAAAAATTTTGTAAAATGAAACTGAATCAAAAAGCTTGGAGCTTTAAGCTCTGAAGCTGTTCTTGGACATGCACTCAAAGAAAGAACCCCAAGTTTTAATAGTACTAGTTCACTTGTTTCAAAGCCATTTATATGGCTCCCGAAGCTTAGGCCGCCATTTCAGGGGGTGAGTCTTAACGGAGAGCGTGTTCTTGCGAAAATCACGATGAAGCTGTTTTTAAAGAGGGTTTTCATGGAAACACAAAGTTTAAATTGAAGCTCCCATTCATTCTGAAACACCTGATGAAGTTGTTTCAATCCAATTTAATGATCAGAACTTATGACTATAAAATCAGCTGTTCACACTCCTCAAGCTTCAACTCTCATAGGGACATATTGTTTTTATCCTAAAATATCAAAGATAAGATGACATATCTACCTTCCAATATCATATTATTTTAGTTTTTTTTTTTTTTTTTACTTAAATTAATTTTTGCTTGAATAGGTCTTTGTTGAGTTATACACAAAGATGGACCAAATACCAATCAAATAAGTTACAAATTTGTCATATCCATGAAATTCCCTGAAAATTCCTCCTAGACCCCTTTTTGGAACACTATTAATTCTGATATCCTTCCCTCTCACGTATTTGAAGATATCACAAGCCATTTGCCAGAAATGGACCCCCTTGGCCCTGTCTCATCCATTTTTTTCTTTTTTTCTTTTTTTCTTTTCATTTTAGTTGTATGAATCAAGATAATCAGTACTATACCGATAGTTATATTGTTTTTGTTTTAGTACAGGTACATATAGGTACCATTGTGTTTTGGTGTACCGTTTCAAGTTTATCAGAGTTTGAATATTTTTAATTTATATATATAAAATATTTTTAAATATGAAATAAATGAGATTAAATAAATTTTATATATTAAATATTCATAAATTATATATAATGTTCTAAAAAAACTTCATGAAATATAAGAAAATCAATATCAGTTAAATAGTAAAGCTAAAATTTTTTAATGATTATTAAATTTATGAATAATTATGTTTAATATTCATCAAATTTATGAGTAATTATATATAATATTCATCAAATTTAAGATCAATATTGGTTTAACTTTTTTTTACAAACTTATATTATGTACTGGCCGGTACCACCAAAACAGGTCAGTACCTACCAATATGGCCGGTACAGACCGAAACCAAGACCGAAACGAAAATAACTATCGCTGATACCGTTATATGTCAAAATTAGTACGTACAGGCCGGTATCGGTATGGTACCAATAACATTGATATGAATATAAACATAATATAAAGTATTAAATGTGTTAAAATTTTAAACATGAATATGGTACTTATAGTAAACATATTATGTTGGTCGTGTTATTTATGCTTAAACATATTATGTTATGTTTATTATACTATTTTCGTAATTAGTAAAATATCATTTTTTTCATATCATTTATAAAATTATTAGATCTACATCAAACTATGGACAGGACATCCATGAACCTCATTTTCATAGAATAATTTTTTTAATTTAAAAAAATTAGAGATTCAAGTTTAAATATTTTAAGGATATATGCACTTGTCATCGGGTCTAGTACTTTAGAATTAATAACCAATAATTCTTTCACAGCTCCAATTGGATTATATAAATTCAAAATTGCTTTATCATATGTATACATGAAAGGAATCATTCAATAGTTTAATTATTAACCGATGAAAGGGATTTATCCCATGCATCTTGGCTTTAATTCTTTATATAGATTGGAATAGTCTGAAATTAAATTGTACCCAATTTTTTTCTCAACTTTGGTAGAATTTTCTTTATCAAGTTCAATAGATTTTGCTTATTTATAAACAATAATTAAATACAATATTATAAAAGTAGGGACTTACTTCTAACAAAATTATGGGCCTTTCAATAATCTTGAACATTTCAAGTAAAGAAAGAAATGACATGAGTCAATCTCCTTGATTTTATGAACTTTGGAATGTGGAATTCCTCAAATTCAAAGTATGGAATTCCTCCAAAAAAAAAAA
>JBBYHL010000022.1:1571794-1585635 GCA_038381835.1 Adansonia madagascariensis
AAGGATTTTTTTTATTATTATATAACTTGACGGGCTTTAATATAAAAAAAATGTGGGTTTCGTAACTGATTACCCAAACAATTGGACAAACTCATGGGCAATGCTGCCCATTAAACTTCGAGTCACTTGACTCAAATCGGACCCATTCTAGCACCCCCGAGTTCCATCTTCCTCCGTAATCCAAACCGAATCTGGGTTGAGGGCTTTTGGTGGCTTAACCCTCTCAACTACTTTCCCTCCATTTCCTCTGTGTCTTGCTCTTTTTCTGTCTGTTATTCTCTCCTGGTAAGCTCCATCAAAATCCCTTTTTTAGGCCTTAATCTCCTTCTTCATCACCAAAATTTAACACCTTTTACTTATTGCAATTTCAAATTTTTATTGCTTTAAGCAGAAAAAAGAGAGAAAAACATCGTTGGGTTTTTACTCTTCTATGTGGGTATTAAATGGGAAGAGGGTTGGTAACGCTTCTGTTTAGAATCTATACATCTAAGAACATTGTTTCTAGGGTTAAGTTTATGTTATCCAATCGATATTTTCATTCTTTTAGACAATTTGAAAACTGGGTTTCGCATAAAGACCCTTTTCTTCCACCTTTCAATGTGCCCGGACCAGAGTTTTCGACGAGTTTGTTTGGTTTAATTGGTAAATTTAGGAACCATGGAGATGCTAATGTGAGACCTTTTTCTTCTGTTGTTGAAAATGGGGATAATGATGGTGGGGAGGATACTGGAATTCGTGGTTCAAGACTGAATGGGAGTCAGGACGCGAAGTATATTGTGGATTTTGTGGACACTGGTGATTTTGATAGTGTCAACGAGAATAAGGCTGAGGATGGCGTTGCTGATTTTAATGATAACAATATGTATGGTTCGAGAGATGTTGAGTTGGAATGTGGAAGTGATAGAGAGAAGAAGGGTATTGTGGATTTCATGAGAATTAATGATTTTGATGATGTTCATGAGCATTCGGATGAGGATGGCGTTGATGATATTGAGGAGAACGGTGTGTGTGATTCAACAGTTGTTAAGTCAGAATGTGAAAGTGATGACGTAGGTAGTGAGAAAACTGTGAGTGACCAGCAAGTTGCCTTTCGAGATCCTGTGGAATTGTATCAGGAACTTCGCAATACTGAAAACCGTGTAAAGCTGAAGCCAGCAGATTGGGAGATCATACAGGAAGTTTTCAACTATTTCAGTAGATCAGGGTGGGCTGCCAATCAGGCTCTTGCTATTTACATTGGCAGGTCATTTTTCCCTACTGCTGTTCATAAGTTTCGTAACTTTTTCTTTAAGAAGCGTTCAGATGTTGTTGCTGGGCACTTGATATCACTTGGTCCATCAGATGCTGCTGTTAAGTTTCTTTTCCCTATATTTGTGGAGTTTTGTATTGAAGAGATTCCCAGTGAGATCAAGCAGTTTCGAAGTATGATTCAATCAGCAGATCTTACAGAGCCGCATACATGGTTTCCATTTGCACGAGCAATGAAGCGAAAGATTATTTATCACTGTGGTCCAACAAATAGTGGCAAGACTTACAATGCTTTGCAACGGTTTATGGAAGCAAAGAAGGGTATTTATTGCAGTCCACTTAGGCTTTTGGCTATGGAAGTTTTTGACAAAGTGAATGCACAAGGAGTTTACTGTAGTCTCCACACAGGGCAAGAAAAAAAATATGTCCCGTTTTCAAATCACGTTGCCTGTACTGTGGAAATGGTGTCAACAGAAGAATTGTATGATGTAGCTGTGATTGATGAAATCCAGATGATGGCAGACTCATATAGAGGTTATGCATGGACACGTGCATTGCTTGGATTGAAAGCTGATGAGATACATTTGTGTGGAGATCCAACCGTTCTGAATATTGTCAGAAAGATCTGCTCAGATACTGGAGATGAGTTGCTTGAACATCATTATGGCAGGTTCAAACCATTAGTGGTTGAAGCCAAAACTCTATTGGGAGACCTTAAAAATGTTCGATCTGGTGACTGTATCGTTGCTTTCTCAAGAAGAGAGATATTTGAGGTAAAAATGGCTATTGAGAAACACACAAGTCACCGTTGCTGTGTTATTTATGGTGCCCTGCCACCAGAGACTCGCAGGCAACAAGCTAACTTGTTTAATGATCAAGATAATGAATTTGATGTGCTTGTTGCCAGTGATGCTGTGGGAATGGGATTGAATCTTAATATTAGGAGAGTTGTCTTTTATAGTCTTTCAAAGTACAATGGTGACAAGATTGTTCCAGTCCCACCATCAGAGGTTAAGCAAATTGCAGGAAGAGCTGGTCGTAGAGGAAGTCATTATCCCGATGGACTGACAACAACCTTGCATTTAGATGATCTGGATTACTTAATTGAATGTTTAAAGCAACCCTTTGAAGAAGTTAAAAAAGTGGGTCTCTTTCCTTTCTTTGAGCAGGTTGAATTGTTTGCTGGGCAATTCCCTAATGTTACTTTCTGCCAGTTGCTCCAAAAATTTGGTGAAAATTGCCGTTTGGATGGGTCATACTTTTTGTGCCGACATGATCATATTAAGAAGGTAGCGAATATGTTGGAAAAGGTCCAGGGATTATCTTTGGAAGACCGGTTCAACTTTTGTTTTGCTCCAGTCAATATTAGAGACCCGAAAGCAATGTATCATCTCCTTAGGTTTGCTTCGGCTTACAGTCGAAATGTCCCGGTTAGCATAGCAATGGGCATGCCAAAAGGTTCTGCTAAAAATGATGCTGAACTAGTCGATCTTGAGACTAGACACCAAGTTTTATCCATGTATCTCTGGTTATCTCACCACTTCAAGGAGGAAACCTTTCCTTATGTTAAGAAAGCAGAAGAAATGGCTATTGATGTTGCTGACTTGTTGGGCAAGTCTCTTGTCAATGCATGTTGGAAACCAGAATCGAGACAGGGAAAGAAACCTAGGCCTCAAGAGAAGGAAGAAGGGTATCAGAGACCAAGGTCACTTGTCAAGTTACATGAGATGTAAGTTTCTTGCAATTAAAATAAACATGTGGATTATTCTATAATAAGAAATTAGGCGTGGGATTCCAGTTTTAACTCTGTTCTGTGGTTCATTTGCTTTAAACTGTTGCTTTCAGCTAATTGTAAAAATTAATATGTAATGTCTGTGAGGGATGGATGAACCCTCATGATAGTTGAGTTGTTTTAAAACAGGTGATTGTTTTCTTATTGTAAAACATTGTATAGGGCTGACGGTCAAAATTACATCTTCATGCTAACAATTTGGTGTTCGCCATGCAGGAAAAGGCCAGATAAATCCGTGCCAGCAGACAATTCGTCAAAAGTAGCAACATAATCATATTGTAGGTAATTAATATTAGTACTCAACACGCCTAATGTTTTAGCTTTGCCGTTTAGTCTTGTCTAATTCTTCTTTTGCATTGGAAGAGGGTATAAATAAAAGCACAGAAAGTTAGGATAAATTTGGGGGAAGTTGATATCCGCCATAACATTTTTGGACCGTAATTAAAAACCAGGCATAGGGAACCACCCTTTTGCTGACAATAAGGTGGCCATTTTCTTTGGCATCATTGAGGCAAGCCATTGAGGTTTCCCATACTCAGGGAACATCTCCATTGCCAGATGTGTGAATATAAAATTTGATGACGAGCGTGTTCTCAATTTAGGTCTTACTTTAAAATTTTGTGAAGCTCATTGCATTTATATCTTGGTTGCAACAAAATGGATTCCATTTGTTCAGGTGCTTATATGTATTTACCATTCGAGTTAAACTCTGTCTGATCTCCGATTATCACTTGAATTTGTATTCATAAAACGTAGGCTTATTGCCCTTTTTTCATTTACCCTTTTTGCAGTGAATCCTAAATCTGCTGTAAAGGGGCTAACTTCATGGATCTAAAGGTGCCAGAATCGCATATTTTCATTGCAATACGGACAACTTTGTCGGTATGCTTATTATTTGATTCTGCTTAACCGATTTGGTATGGTTACTAGGAGCATTAATAGCAGGTTTCTTTACCACCTTCGATAATCAAATGACGGTTCCTCTTGTCTGAAAAATTTTGAAATGGTTTTTTCATCCGACCTTGCAGGTGAGATTTGGAATTATTCTGCTAAACGGATCTATAAGATCAAGTTCCAGATGCCAAATTCCCTGACGAAGTTGACTGGAATTGCCGTGTTATTTTGATCTTAACTTATTAAAATTTTGTATCGAGTTTCCATAGAGGTCGAAACTTGAAAACCATACGAACCATCGGATTTCTATAATCATGATGATATGACATAATGTTTCAGTGCAGCACGTTGTATATCGACTTCTAAAGCTTATGGTCTAAATTTCACGAGAGTTCTCATTAAAGAAATTGACAAGAGTTCTTTTCGGTGTATAATCCTTTAGTTTTCTGTAATTTCCTATTCGCGAATGACTTCCTGATACCAGTAGTTTGTCGATCCATCATCAATATGATATGGTGACTTAACATTTGATCAAAAGTGTCATACCAGTATTTTATGTATTAACATTAATCCATTAGTATTTTATGTAATAATGCTAATCCATTAAAACAATTTACTGAAGGAATACAAGTTCTGATTGTAAATTCATATTTCTTTAAACACCAAATCTATAAAAAATAAAAAAAAAAATCCCAATACACCAACAGGCAGGGTGCTCAAGGAGACAAAATCTCACTATCCAATCATAATGTCTAAAAATATACATAAAATGGCTTAAAATTGTTAATAACATCAAAGAAGAGTTATCGCAATTTGGAAGGGTAAAACAGAAGGTAGAACTTAGGATATTCTAATACGGTCCTTCAAACATTAAACTTTTACATACCAGTATTCTTTCTGGAAGAATGTAGCAGGTCCAGGTAGTATACTCGAATCAATAATGGGGAGAAAAATTGTCTATCTTTGCCAAAAAAAGTTCTTGAGGCCTTGTTTCATCACTGTTACTAACCTATGATGCTATTGTACAAGTATAATCCTATCTAAGAAGAAAGTAGGGATCAAATTCATTCCAAATATCATCTCTGAACCTGGTGTTTAAGCAGTTAGTAGTTGCACTGAACTTGGTCTCATGTAATCTAACTATTAACAAATATAGGTTCGAGATCAAAGGATTGTGGAGAAATGGAGCAATAGCTTTTCCCAATTCGGTAACGTTGGACAGTAGATGCATACCATCCTTGGTTTCCAAATTGAAAATGCAGTTTGAGAGGACATAAAATCCAAGCAAATTTGCATATAATGGTAAAAATGCATCCTTATGGTTACCTACACCACCTATCCAGTCAAATGCCAGTTTTCCAATATGGTCCTTAGCAAACGATACCAGCTGATGGAAAAATCTCATTCTCCAATCAAGTAGATAATTCGTGACCTCTTCTTTATTGAACAATATGCCAGACCAACATCTTGTAATCGGAAGCTTCTCCAAGTGGGAACAACATAGTTGACTAATCAACAGCTTCTCTTCATGATGATTATCGATTTCCTTGTCAAAAACCCGTCTCACAAGATCATCTTTGGATATTTCATAGTTTGCTGCATCTAGTACCAACCGTAAAAGATATTCAAAGTATACAATCCAGTGCCCAAAATTGGATGAAAGATGGTCAAAACTCAGTTCAATAACTTTTTCCACTTGTGTCGGTGCCCCACAAGTTTCGGGCTTTGTTCCAGAGCCTTTGGTGCAAAGACACTTCTGGATGTCAGTGGCAAGCTTTTGCCTAATTCCATCATCTTCATCCTCAAGCAGTTTGATACATGTGAACCACATCTCCAGTATTTGATGTGCATGTATATTTACAGCATCTTGATGTTCAAAACACAAGAAAGAAGAAGAAATTTGTTGGTTGATCACAGAAGAAGCAATTACCTCAGCTTGTTCCAATAAGCCAGAAGCTAACATAGATTCCGCTGCTGCCCTCCGCATGTTCACTGGCTCGGAAGAAGAACTATGCTGCTTAATGAGATCAACATAAAAGGTAATGTATTCATAAAAGCAAGCCAATCTTTCTGATCTTTCTGTCTGATTAGATTCGTTATATCCAGTAGTTTTCTGCCCCTTATAGGTAAAACGACTAAATAACCTTATAAACTGCTTTACACATATTGCCAGACAACAAATGAGTGTTTCCCGTGTTTTAGCATGTCGTGTGAGCTTGAACAAGGATATCAGCATATCCCAAAGCTGAAACACAGAATCACAATCCAACGCACCAACATAAAGCGTTCCATCACTCTCTTCTTCACTTAGTTCCTGAAACTTGAGCAGGTTCCAAGTGAAGAAAATCCTCAGAACGTGATATGTACATCTATGATTCTTCTCCAGTTCCAAGAGCTTCATCAGTGTAGTCTGAAGGTTTGTTTTTATCCAGCTCCTTATAATTCGGGTATCGCTGCTAGATAGATAATTCATCTCACTGCCAGATATAGACTTCAGGAACTTATGCAGCCACTTCAAAGTTACTAGTCGAACTTCATACGAAGAATCCGAGAAAGAGCGAATCAACCTTTCCAGGAATCCAGAGTTCTCCAGTTCATGGATTGGAGACACCATTGAATTTGATTGAGATCTTTGAGGAATCTGAAAAACTGCTTCACCAACTTCATTCGATGGTTGAAATAAACAACTAAAATAAGATGCAGCTGCTTGTTGACGAAGTTCAGCTATTGTTGGATCATAATATGGAAGCCCATAAGAAGCTTCTACATCTAAGCATTCCGTAGAGAATTCCAAAAGTAGGTTTCTGATAGCGAACAAATTTTTGCTCGTATAACATGATCTTGCAACAAGAAGCATATTATCCAGCACTTGCAGGAAAGTGCAATTGAGGATGGGGCAAGGGCATGTTTTGGGGCTAGCAACCCACAAACACGTTACAAGAACTTTCATCAAGTCACCAAGAATCTGATCTTTCTTCGAGAAATCAGCAAGATTTCTACAATTTATATCAAGAAGAGCACCTAATTGCAACAGAAGTCCATGAATTAAATTAAAGGAAGCATAGTGGGCTCCACTGGCTGGATCTAATGAGATTGAAGCTGCAGGAGATGCTGCGATTTGGTTCGCAGCATGAGGCAATTCAGAAGCAATATTAAGGAGAACAGTCGGCAATTTCTCATTAGATACCAGTCCTGTCAAAGCTCGCGATGCAAGAATACGAACTCGCAAATTGCTTTGGGTCGAGCACTTCATAATGAAAGGCATGAAGATGAAAGGATCCAGGTCATCCCCAGTCTCACTCGCAATTGTTGAAGGCTTGAGCCTGGATAACAGAATCAGCATAGGGCACAAACTTGGGTGCACAACTTTTGCCAGGTTGGATTCGGATTGTCCAGACAATGCATCACCAAGCAACTCGGTTGCAATTTTCAGTTCATTGAACAGGAAAGGATGCAGCAAAGGATACCTTCAGGACAAGATTTTATCAAATTTTAGCCAAGAAAAAGTATTGTAGCTTTCTTGCAGAAATAGAATGTAATTATAACAATAAGGGAATCCATAAAGCTAAGGCTGGCGAAGAGCAGATGACAAGTCCTATGCCATCTCTAAAGCAGGGCTCCAACCACCAATCCCTACCTAACCAGATTCCAAGCTCACAAATCCAATCAGCAGCATATGGAATTAAATAAGTAAGATCTATGATTTCAGTTTTACTTTCAAAAAAAAAAAAAAATGCTATCAGAAAGGCATAGAAGATAAAAATAGAAAAGGTAAAAAGAATATTAAAAAGAAACAAGAAAAAATATATCATAAATCTACCATTCTCTGTCAACAAAAATGAAGAATTGCAACTACAGGATAGGTAATCAAATTTCATATCACCAAACAAAAGGTCATAAATGAAAACAAACAGATCTTGGAAAGCAGCAGCATTCTTATTAGGACTTGATTATGCAATAGCAAGTATTTTAATGCATGGATTTACCCGCAAAGTGAAAAAGTAAATAGTGCCCCCTCCCACCCCTTTCTTATTAAACCAGCAAATGTGCAATTCACTGCTCAGAAGTTTCATTTGGTAATCCTGTGAAGAACTCGACTATTAATAACTTGTGGGTAAAATAAACTTCCAGCTTCGGTATACATATTTTGAAACTTTATAGCAGGCTCACATAGTTATCCATGTATGCAATATGCAAAATGAAAGAGATGGCTAGTGAAAGAACTTTTACCTATGAAAAAATTCAAGCCCAGTTAATGCACGTCGAGAAGATTCTCGTTTATGAACATTAAGGAACCCAACCATCCGACGTACCAAGGCAGTGTATGCCAGACAAGCACTGTTACGAACCTCCCAATATGGTGAAGAGAAAGAGCGAACTGAAACAATCAAAGCCTCAGCAGCAAAACCAGAAGTGTCGGAAGCAAGGTTAGCGTCATTGAAAGCAGCTCTAAGGATATTAAAGGCATGCACAGTTGGAACAACACCTTCATCTCTGATCTTTGAGGTTTTTCCAGTTGCAATCATCTCCGGTATCAGCACAGAATTGGTATCTTGGCCAGCCTTTGTTGAAGAAATCTGGCATGAGACAATTGTGCAATTGGTTTCAGATGGACTCAACAAAGACCCATTTGCTAAATCTATAAGCCATCTAAGTGCTCGCAGGAGCAGCTTCTTTGGGGCACCTTCTGGTTCTGCAAGGAAAAGAGCAATGAATGCTGCAGGTATACCTGCACTTCTTCTTAGCAAATCATCAACAGTTTGTCCTTTTGCTACTGTTCTCTCCATAAGCTGCTCCATCCAAGATTCTGTCAGCTTACAAAGCCTGTTAAGGAAGACAACATTAAATGGGTTTACGACATATATTTTTTTATCCTACAAATAATGTTCCAAATATTGGACCAGCAAATATCTAATGCAGGCCATTTGTAAGACAAGCGTGAACTTAAGTAAAAAATTTCAAAACACTTGAATGAACATATTGCCTTTCCCTCTCTCTCTATCCCTCTCTTTTCTTTTCTTTTTCCAAAATAAAAAAAAAAAAAGGAAATAAAAAAGCTAGAGTATGCAGAAGCATAATCTCTGTCATTCCTTTTACCCCAACTCCCACGTGGCAAGATTTGATCCTAAATATTGGTAAAAAAACATACTTTCTTTAACTGCTAACTGGCACTTCATAGATAGTTGTGTAGTCTGCTACTGCAAATATGAGAAACAAGATCATACGGAAGCAGTTCAGGAAGACAGATGAAACTTACATCGGGTCATTTGAACAGAGTAGACGATTGCAAAGGGCTGTGAAACCTGCTCTTGTCTTATCAATTGCGCCATTATGTTTCATCTTCAGAAGTACTTCCAGGAAATGGTTGCCAATTTTCTCTAATTGTTTTAGATCAAGCATTCCTTCAGATATTGCTCTCAACGAAGCATCAGTTGAATCATAACTTGGTTGTCCAGATTCTAATGGACCTGAACTGTAACTTGGCAAAGGTATTTTACGTGTAATGGTCCCCAAAAGAAGACTTAGCTGGAAACAAGAAGAGTTCTATACTTAGTACCATGGCCCTTATTTATATAAGCCAAGAAATCTGGGATTTATATAAATATTTTAACAAGGTTTCCTTCATTTTGAGGGTGTTCAATACTGGAACTATTTATTGGCTACAAACTCATTTCTTTTGTCTTATTGTCAGCAATGAGCGGAAATAATGAGTATATTTTTTTCAATAGCATAACAAACAAGCTTAGTACCTCTTTCATAGCTAGCCAGCAACCAACCATAACAATCTGATCTGATGGTCTTGCATCCTGAACAGATTTTGAGCTTTTGTCTTCCTGGTCTATTGAAAGTACAGGAGCATCCATCTCCTCAGGACCATCCAGCAAGAAAGCATCAGTGTCAACCATATCATCCATATCCTCAGGCAGGTACCAGGCATCTGCAGAAACAACCCATAGGGCCAATGAAGTTATTCGCACAACCAGCTCCAAGAGTTTCTCCAATGCCTGTCTCATATCTGAAATACTACACAAGACTGCATCAGAATTCCAATCCAATTCCTCGAAAGTATATCGTAGAGTGAGTAATACGCCATGAACAAAACTATTCTTGCATGCTTCAGTAAGATCCTTCTCTCCTTCCTCCACGGCAACATCCAACCAATGAATAAGTGATTTCACATACTCCACAACGGGATGAACAGATGAACATTTCTGATAATCCACATTTAACGATGAATACTGAGAATGAGAACATACGACACTAACAGAAGTTCTGACTCTCCACCCCAGGTCCAGCACATACTTTCTAAATATGAGCCGTAAGGTTAGAGCACCAGCATCACTCTCTCTCACACGTGGACTGCAAACTAACTTCTTAGCCCATGCAATTACTTTCTGGACCATGTCTTCACTTGAAATGCCAGGAAGCGGAGTGGGAAAATGTAGCAGTATGCGGAAAGAACTCTCTCGCAGTCTGTCCCAACTATCAATTATCGATCCAACTAACAGGAAAGTTAAGTCGGGCGAAGTAATTCCTACAGCGTAAGGATAAAGGCAGCTCTCAGGATAAATAGAAGCTGAGCTTTCTTGCGAAGAAGGTATGACAGGCCAAATATTGATCATTATCTGTATGAGCTCCATGGCCATTATTTTTCTCTTATAAGGAGCAGAAGGATAACATGAGAAAAACAGAAAACAACTCAACCACCTTATAAAATTAAATAGCTCCTCTGCCATGCTAACTACATTTTCCTCAGTTCCCTTGCACAGACACAACTCACCATTTTCCTGGTTCATACGAGGCTGCCAGTTGCCCTGCTTAAGCTGCCTCTCCAAAGCTGTACGGACACGAGAAAAGAACTTCCTAAACAAGCTGCTCCATTTCATCTGAAAACCTGTTGAAGAAGACCTCATGTTCAATGGCACAGCTTTTTTTATTAGAGAGAGTTCCAAACGGGAAGGCAGACTAGATGTCTTGGGGTTTAAGAAAAGGAACTCTGCAGCATCTACACGAAGTGACTCATCAATGTGTGTCAATGCTAATACAAGCCACCCAACAAGGATCCTAATTTTTATCCCTTTTATGCAGACAACAGCAAAGAGATCAAAGCTTTTTGTTTTCACCATGCCATCCATTTCAGATGCCATAGAGTCATCACAAAAATCAATATCCCCCTCAATTAAAGCAAGTGAACGAGAAACCTTAAGCAAAGAGACTAAAACAGCCACTTTCTGGTCTACTCTTAGTTCCATATTTGTGCCATCAAGATCAGGATAAAAGAGGTCATTTTCCATCGCAGTTGGCCCAATGGAGATACGGGCAAGTAGAGGAAATATACCATCAACATCCACTTCTAGTAAAACCGGAAGAGCATATGTGTTCAAATTTGAACGAAGCTTTGAAATCCCAGAAGCAAGACCATGCAAAAGAGGGGGCAAACAATGCCCTCTATAAATTGCATACCCTCTTTCAATACCGTAACTACTCCAACACTCATCACGTAAATATTCAAGGAAACACTTCAAGAATGATGTGGCAGCACAACATACATCATCATCGGTGTATGCCTGTACTACTTCAAACAGCAGGTCAGGACTCATATCCAGCATAGTCTTTGCGCCAAACCTCTTGGTCAACGAAGCTAAAGGAACATATCTCCCCTTACAACGTGACCCTAAACGAAGAAGATCTGAAGCAATTTTTTGTAGGAATGACTTTATTTTCTCACTACCCTCTGCCCCACAAAGAGTGGACTGAATGTCCAAAAAAAGATCAAAAATAAGATGAACTTGTTTGACTGTTTGACTTAGAGGATCTTCCAAGTTATTCCATATTATTCTCACCATTCGGGTTCCGATATCCTCCAGCAATGGGTTGTAATTTTCAGATGCTTTTGTAAGGTTTGTCAGCATAGAGGTCTTAATCTGTTGCAAACAAATTTGCATTACAGTTAATGCATGAAAGTTAAAATGGCTATCTGTGGGGTTCTCACAGTAATTACACAGCTCAGGCAAAATCCCATCATACAATATAGTCTTCACAGAACTAGCAACATTTCCACGAGACTCAACATCATCACAAATTTCCCTAGATACAACAAAATGTGTATTTAGTACCATTCTAGGAACAGCAGTAAGAATGCCTCTAATCAAGAAAAGCCTATTCAACCCTGAGAGACTACGTATGTCAAGACAAACATCTCCTTTATATGGAACTTTGCTAATAACATTGTTAAACGAACCCTCACTATTGGTGCAAGAACTACTAACAGTTTGATCAAATATACCTTCAATGATGATCAAACCAAGCTCTTGATCACTAAGACAAACTTGCAAAGCAGCAAAAAAGCTCACACCAGCCGCCACAAAGCAGTCCCTCGAAAATGCCACTGATTTCAAGAGACTTACCAAAACCCCTAAAGCGATCTCCATCACATTAGAATCATCACCACCCAAGTTGTTAAATTTCCCCGGGAACTTCTGAAATAAGTAATACAAGCAAGACAAAGCCTCCTGACACTGCTCCATAACTACAGGAGAAGGTCTAGCCCACTCTTCAGTCTCCAAAACCACACTTTTCAACCCCAAAACAATATCCCAACAAACCAAAACAGCACAATCTTCAATCACATCAACTAAAAACCCCAACTTTGGCATTCCCATTACTGATAAAGCCACACGTGACACAGAGAAACGCTTCTTCTTTTTACTCGTTGTACCATACTCATTAAAAAGTAACCTGAAACACTCAGCAATAACAGGTTTAAAAACTTCCTTGGTTTTAACCAAAACTGACAAAAGGGTTCTATGCAAAGGCATCGAATTTTCCAGAAAGAACACTTCCAAGTAAAAAGCTGCCGCCGTTGAAACCAATGCCTCATTTTTTTCACCTTCTTTTACTAATAGTTCATTGAAAGAAGAAGCCAGCTTTCTGACATGATTAACTTGGGAATAAGTTGAGTTCAAAGAGATGAGATGCTGAAGCTCGTTGTAGAAGGTTGGAGATGAGACAGAAAGCGACGATTGGCTTAAGGAATCTATGAAGGAAGGTGGGAAAACGACGGCGTTGTATGTGTAACGGTGGCGATGCTGTATGGCTCTCCACTTGGCTGACATTTTTTTTTTTTTTTTGGAGATCGAAGTTGGTGGGTTTTGGAGTGGGTTTATTTCCGAGATTTCTGTCTCTTAGGAGACAGGGAGAAACAAGAGAACTAGAAGTGGCGGCTTTGTTTAAGGGAGGTTTTAAGTTAGAACTGGTTTTTATTGCAGGTACGAGGTTAGGGTAAAGCTCGAGCTTGGTTGAAGAACAAAGAGAGGTCCAGATTTCTTATTGGGCCTATATTTCGGAGATTGAAGAACCAACCCAAGATTGTTGCCCAAGCCTTCTTTGTAGTTTATGGTGCAGACTAGAGATGTATATGGGCCAGATCGAATTAGGTCCAAGATATTTATCTCTTATATAGCTCTGGATCAGACTTGGGCTAAACCACGGGTTCATAGTATTATTTAAAATAATATTTAAAATTTTTTATATTAATATTTATAATTAAATTTAAATAAAAATATTTATTTTATTACATAAACATTAATTCAATTTGCGCCGGTCTGAATTACTAAAAGCTTACCTAAGAACAGATAGGCTACTCATGAATAAACCTAGTTCATATTTCAAACCCTGTATTTAATTTTCATATTTAATTTTATTTTGTCATCTCAAAATATATATAATTAAAAATTATTTGATATATATATATATATATGTCAAAACATTTTTGATGAATTTTCGGATTTTGGGTTTTTGAAGAACCATGTATTTCTTTCACATGAATATTGTTCCTAAATGTATAAACCAAGAGAAAATAAGCATTATTAATTGAGAGTTTTGTGATAAGTTCACTTTCAATAGT
>JBBYHL010000022.1:1612807-1625302 GCA_038381835.1 Adansonia madagascariensis
TATTATTATTATTATTATTCAAAGAAATATTTAAAATTTTACTGCTAACATATAAATTCTCAATTTGTAATGAGTTTAACTAAGTAAAATAACAAAATGCGATAAATGAATAATATATTTCATTAATACTGTTTTCGAAGCTCATGATATGATTTACTTTTTGATGAATTATTATTTTATCATACATAGACCTACTCAAGGGTGGGGCTACTTATCCGGTCCAATTGGGCCTAGGCTCGTGTTCTCATATTTTTGTTTTAAACTAGCCCGACTCAGTCATAATAGTGATTTTAAATTAAATAACATATATTTATTTAAAGTTAATTATAAAATATATAAATATTAAAAAAATATTTTTTAATGCGATGGATAGTAATTTGGCTTAAACAGGTAGGTCTAGGAATGCATAGGCTTAAGATTTTAAAAAAATTTAGGTCGCGGCCTGGTTTGACCCATGAGTAGGTCTAATAATAAATAAAATATAAATTAAGTTTTTAATATTTAATTAAATAATATATAGTGTTAATATTTAATATTTAATTTATATTTGATATAGTATTATTTCTTATGACTTCTATATTTTTTAACTTATCTTATTACTTTATTATACTATTATTAAATTCTAATTATCATTACTTTAAATAATAATAATAATAATAATAATAATCATAATAATAATAATAAATAATATTCAAAGAAATATTTAAAATTTTACTATTAACATACATAAACTCTCAATATTTATTGAATTTAACTAATTAAATTAAAAAAAGTAATAAATAAATGTTATACTTTATTGATAATATTTTCAAAGTTTATGATATGATTTATATTTTAATAAATTATTATTTTATCATATTTAGACCTTTTCAAGGGTTGGGATACCCACTCCCAGCCCTAGGCCCAGGCCCAGGGGCCTAGGTTCTTATATTTTTATTTCAGATTAGCCTGACCTAGCTTGGAATAATAATTTTAAATTAAAATAACATATATTTTATTTAAATTTAATTATAAAATATATAAATATTAATAAAAAATACTTTTTAATGTGATGAGCAATAATTCTGGCTTAAAGAGGAGGTCTGGGTATGTTAAATAAGGGCTTGAGCTTGTGATTTAAAAAAAAAATTCGGGCCGCTACCCAACCCAACCTATGAGAAAGTTTAGTCATATACAAAATAAAAATTAAGTTTTTAATATTTAATTAAATTATTAAAAGAATATTAAAATAAAATTGACAATTAAAGTTTTGATTTATAAAAAAATTATTTAATTAGAATTTCACCATATTTATTTTTAGTATTAAATTCAGGTTGGGTTCGGGTTCGGATCATTTCAGGTTGAACCATTTCGGATTCGGTCATTTTAAGTTTAAATTTTTTCGAGTTTAGGACATTAACTTTTTTATTAAATCGAGCTTAATTTAAATTCAAATTTAAATTTTTTTGATAAATTTTTAAATTTGAATTTATTTTATCACCTTTACTCCTTTCCGTGCTCGGCTAAAGGACTGAACCAGCAAAGATTAGATTAAAGCAAAAGGACTCCTTTCCCCACGCGGCAAGAGGACTAAACCAGCAAAGGTTAGATTAAAAGCAAAAACTCGTTCCCCTTACTCAGCGGACGGACTGAGCCAGCAAAAGTTGAGAAAAGAATCATTATACCAATTATCTTATCTTTAAAGCATAATTAACGATTAAACATAGTTGATAATTATTCTTCTGTAGATATTGGACCATTATCTTATGATTCCCGAACAGCATACAAAGCATATACATTTCTTAAATTAATATTGTAATTTGAAGTTGAATTGTATATTTAAATAAATAGCGTGTAATATATAGTTATATATAAATGTGAACACTCATACCTTAAAGAGAATTCAACTACAATTATTACAATAATTTAGAGATGGATTAACTTTTAATATACTAGCAGTAAAAATTTTTAACTTTACAAACGAGTTAAAATTTTATCACGTATCTTATTTTTTAATTAATTTTTTATTATATTTAAAGGGTGTGTATAATCATTTTAATACTGTTTGTGGAGTTTAAAACTCCGCTAGCTTTAGATAGAATAATTTTTTTAAAAATTAATATTTGATACACTGACTGACAGTAAAAATTCTAACTCTACAAGTAAATTTCTGATACATATGTCCCCATTTTTGCACACTTTATTTATCTTGCAGACGGTATACTGGCTTAGCAAGCAAGTGTTTGGCCCTTGGGACGGTAAGTCCAAATTTCTCGCTCATGCTCAAGTCATTAGGCGACATTCCATCGGGTAGCTCCCACTCAAAACAGTGCACCAACTGAGCCAAAACAAGACGAACAGTTGTTAAGCCTAATTGCAGTCCTGGACATCCTCTACGACCCGATCCAAATGGGATAAGCTGAAAATCATGTCCTCGAAGGTCTATGTTGCTATTAACAAACCTTTCTGCATAAAATTGATCAACATTATCTGACCACACCTTGGGGTCTCGCCCTATTGCCCAAGTATTTATCAAGATCCGTGACTTTTTTGGTATATGATATCCATTTATCCTAATATCCTCCATAGATTCATGTGGAATTAGGAATGGTGCAACTGGATGCAACCTTAAGCTTTCTTTCAGGACCATATCTAAGTAGGTCAATTTTGCTAAATCTGTCTCTTCCACCATTCTATTCATTCCGACAACACTTTCCAACTCTTCTTGGAGACGTGATTTAACTCGAGGATGCCTTAAAATTTCGGCAAATGCCCACTCAATCACTACTGCCGAAGTTTCAAGTGCAGCCGCGATCATGTCAAGTATAATGGCTTTGATATTTGTTCGATCAATTACGTATACTTGCTCTTCATCGTTCGGATTCATAGGCTGATTCAAATACGAAAGCATCACATCAACGAAATCCCGATGCTGTTTTTGCTGCCCTTTATTGTTCTCTTGTTCATGCTCATCAATTATCTCCTCCAAGAATTTGTCACAGCCCTTTCTTATTGCCTCAAAACGTGGTATCAGACCCTGGGTCAAGTAAGTATATGAGTTTAAAATAATTCTCCAACTGTTAAATGCTAAGCCCTTAATCTATGATAAATTATCAAATTGTGGATATGCAGGTAAAAAAAGTTCTCCAAATAAATTATGAAAGAAATTCACATTTAAGATTTTATTCTAAAATGTTCCTCCTCGGTATAGAATCCTGACTCACATATTCAATTTCATATCGTTAAATATGAATTCAATGGGAAGTAATAAACAACACTTGTCTCCAAAGTGATATGGTCTTTTTTAGTCTCATCTATACTTTCAATGTTTTTGTCGATTTCTTCACACTATTGAACTGATACGAATTGGAAACGAGAATAAATACATATATATATATATATGTGAGTGCAAATTTACTGTTGTAACTATGTTAGTAGTTTAAATTTATTATTAAATTTTTATCTGATCTAATTTTATTATATTTATAATTCTGAAGCATGTTTATCATATACTTTTAATTTTAAAACAATTAAAAAAATTCAATTACAAACTTCAAAACAATTTTGAAAGTGAATTTCAACAAAAGAAAAAAAGAAACAATTTTGAAAGTGGCATAGCAGGAAAAAATTAAAATAAAAAAGCAGCCATGCCACTGAAACTCGAATTTTTCTTTTTATCTTATTTCTTCTCCCTATCTCTCTCTTTCTCTCGTTTTATAATGACATTTCTTCTATTAAAATAGATTGTAAAGTTGTCTTACTTTTTTATCTTATCATTTTTATCGTGGCAGTTTTTAATAAATAAAATGTCAAATCATATCTTTTTCAGTTGGCCTTTTGATTTTATGTCGTTTTCAAATGTTTTTCTTTATATATATATATATATAAAAATTATAATGTGGCTGCTAATGAAGTATTCTACAAAATATTAAATATTCTATACAATGAAAAAGTAACTTTGAATTACTTAATAATTTCATGTATAATCCAAGTCTCTTACATGTGATGGTTATATTATTAGAAAAATTATTTTATCCATGACTTATGGTTAGCTCTTAGTTCTCTTTGTAAAATAATAAAATCTCTAAAAAAATATAAAAAATAAACTCATATTGTTATTAACAAATATCATGTCAAAATAAACTCATATTATTAATAGTTTGCTAGCCTTTCCACTTCTATTAGTAAATATTTAGGCGGAGAAAAGAACATACGATAAATTGAC
Organism: Adansonia madagascariensis; assembly: GCA_038381835.1. NCBI lineage: Eukaryota > Viridiplantae > Streptophyta > Magnoliopsida > Malvales > Malvaceae > Adansonia > Adansonia madagascariensis. Next base: position 1,617,012 of record JBBYHL010000022.1, read on the forward strand.
AACTAATTTTTTAATGATAATACTCTTATCGATGTTTATATCAATGACGATCCTTTTACCATAATAAATATTTTTTTATAAATATTTAATCTCTATCTCACACAATCTATCATTAGAGCATTCCAGTAATTAGCTCTATATAATAATAATAAGTTGATAGACCCTCGTATTTCGGATTATGATAGAATAATTACACTAGATATGATCAAAGATTTATATTTAGAGTTACATGCTAATTAAATTGTTAGACTTTTTTTATTCAAACTTTTCTGTCATAATGGCACATTATTTACAGTTAAATGTATCTTTAAGGGTGTTTTATTTATTTATTCATTAATTCTTATTTATGGTGATGAGAATGTGAGTCAAACAATAAATTAAATCTAATAATTTTAAATATAATATGAATATAATACGCAAAAAGTATTAAAATTTGATTTGAAAAAATAATATAATTATAACGCAAATATATTTACTTGTCAAAATTTATATAATATAAATTATTAATCCATCAAAATTTGGTATAAATATATAATACTTTAAACATCATTAATTACACCATAAAACTATACAAACATTACACAAACATGATATAAATATATAAATATATTAAAATTTATATGAATTATTAATGTATCAAAATTTATATAAATATAATATATATTAAACACAATTATGATAAAAATAAAATAAACACGACTTACATATTTATTTATATATACGTATTAATTGTAGTTTCCCAAAAAAAAAAAAACTCGGCTTTTGTAAGTAGCTATCCTTTGTACTTATGTTCATGAACTCTTCATACCTAGTACATGCTCCATCTTTTCCCTATGAACACTTGTTAGCACAATTTTTTTTTTGAAAAAAAGACTTGCTAATTAGTACAAAAGCTGTGAATTAAAAAATTATTTTTTGTCTTATAATTAAGTTAACATATTATTCTTCAAATTCACCTTTAATAAATAAAGGATGGGTAATTAAAGAATAATTACTTTCTTTTAGACTATATAGAACTTGATTTGGAATTTTGAATTTAATGTGAATATTCAAGAACATTATGACATCACTATAGAGAGAGAGAGAGAGACAGAGGCAGATCGACAAAGAAATAAATAGATGGATAGATACCTGAAGATCAAATGGTGCAAGAAATGGCACATAATCTGCTATGTTGAAAGTTCCTGATAACCTTAGGGCTTCATGAATAAGCGGCTTCAAGTCAAATTTATCATCTTTACTTCGGCCTATGATCATCTTATACATGATATCCTCCATAACTTCAATTGCCTTCGCACTTAGATCGACAACTTTACCAGCTGCGGCTGCATTCTTCAGCGATTTCACCAAGGAATCGACCTCCGCCCTCCTAATTGGGGCAAAGAATTCAACTTTCGATGAACTAAGAAGTTGCAAAGTACACCATTTCCTAACAGTTCGCCAATACGATCCGTATGGTGCAAAAGCCAAACCTTTGTTACCATATGACACGTATTCGGAGATTTGGGCTCTAGGCCTACTAGCAAAAGTAATGTCATGGGTCTTGAGAAATAGCTCGGCGGCTTCAGGTGATGATACCACAATTGTTGGTACATAACCTAGCCTTATTGACATTATAGAACCATATTTTTTGGCTAAGTTGTTAAGACTTTGGTGTGGGAGCTTGCCTAGTATGTGGAGGTTGCCGATAATCGGCAGGGGCCAGGGCCCCGGGGGAAGCTTCTTATCATTTTTAGAGTGATGTTTTCGCCTTGAGGTGATGTAAACGAAAGAAATTAGAGTTGCAAGGAAGGCTGAGATAAGGGCATAGGTTGAAGGGCTCATTATAGCTTAAGGGAGAACAAAAAAAAAAAAAGGGGCAAGACGACTTGGGAGGGGTGAGTGGTAAGCGATCATATTTATATTCATAAACTTGATACTTTACATAAGCATGACGTCTTACGTTTTTTTTTTTTTTAAATGTATAATATAAATATAATATAAATTTTAATTGTATTAAAATTAGGATACATATATCAAATATGTATTTAAATATATTATTCATATTTATTACATTATTTTCATGTTCATTAAATATATTGTATTAGAAATAAGTTTTTGTACCATATGTAAAATTATCTCTAAATATTCATGAAATAAGAAATTAAATATATTTTTAAAAACTACAAAAACAAAGCGGAAACCTTAGAGACAAAATATTTGGAAACGTCGATTCGTAGTTAACGATGAAAGTGTTGATGACTTGATCGACTTGTACTTATAGACTTTATAGCATAGAAGCTGGTCGGAAGGTTAAATAAATAAAAGCCAAGTAGTTTATATCTGAAAAAAATTAAATTAAGTTAGATAGTGGATCTCTACTATCATGCAAAGGTCCAAAAAGAAAGGTTCGAAACTCAGATACGGCAACGCGGGAAAAAAAATGGAAAAGAGTCACAAAAGAAAACTCAACTTACATTTATTAAATAAAAACATGTCTGTTATAAAGACCAATTTAGTTCAAATTATTTTCCAGCAACATAAGATAATTTTTATCTAAATAATCATTGGAAATTGGTTTTATAAGATACGATGAATGAGGGTAAATTTAAAGTGGGATTCACTCACATTTGTGATTAAATAATTTGTTAAATTTTTACTCTAATACGAGTAATATAATGTTGAATATTACATGTTTAAAATCAATTAACGGTGAATGAGAAAATGATCCTTTAATAGCAAAATGATAAACAAAAAAATTTTCATATATTTGATATTTTACAAGCTTATCTTGTGATTTAGATTGTGGGCTCATAGACTTGGGTTTGATTAATTAAAAAATATTTATTGTTTAATCTCTGTCTAATTGGTAATTTTCATTCCCTGAATATCTCAGCACATAAACCTATCTATTAATTATGGTGTAAGTTAAAAATTTGTTACGTATTTCATTTTTGTTTTTATTTATTATATTTAAAGAGCATGTGTTATCATTTTAATATTACTTGTAGAGTCTAAAATCTCTACCAGCAGTATATAAAATAATTTTCAAAAGATTAATATTTGAGACATTCCCCGTGCAAATATTTGGTATATAGTCCTCATTTTTGCATGCTTTAATTATCTTATACTAGCTAGCTTAGCAAGCAAGTGTTCGGCCCTTGGGACCGTAAGGCAAAATTTCTTGCTCATACTCTAGTCATTAGGCAACATTCTATCAGGTAGCTCCCACTCAAAACACCAATTGAGTCAGAACAAGACGAACAGTCATTAAGCCTAATTGAAGTCCTGAACATCGTCTACGACCCGATCCAAATGCGAAGAGCTGAAGATAATGTCCAGTCTATGTTGCTATTAGCAAACCTTTCTGGATAATGTTCATCAAAATTGTTTGACTACACTTTGGGGTCTTACCCGATTGCCCAATTATTTATCAAAATTCGTGACTTCTTCGATATCTGATAACCATTAATTGTGATGTCCTCCATAGATTCGTGCAGAATTAGGAATGGTGCAACTGAATGCAACCTTAAGCTTTCATTCACGACCATATCTAAGTAGGTCAATTTTGCTAAGTCTGTCTCTTCGACCTTTCTATTCATCCCGACGACACTTTCCAACTTTTTTGGAGACATGATTTGACTGGCGGTGCCTTAAAATCTCGGCAAATGCCCACTCAATCACTACTGCTGAAGTTTCTAGTGCAGCTGCAATCATGTCAATTACTATGGCTTTGATATTGGTTCGATCAATTACGTATACTTGCTCTTCATCATTCGGATTCATAGGATGATTTAAATACGAAAGCATCACGTCAACGAAATCCTGATGCTGTTTTAGCTGCCCTCTATATTCTCTTGTTCATGTTAATCAATCTCTCCTCCAAGAATTTGTCACAGCCCTTTCTCATGGCCTCAAACCGTGGTCTCAGACGCCGGCTCAAGTATATGGGGTTAAAAACAATTCTCCAACCGTTAAATGCTACCATGCTATACCCTTCATTTATGATAAATTATCTATTTGTGGATATGCAGGTAAAAAAAAAGTTTTCCAAATAAATTATGAAAGAAATTCACATTTAAGATTTTATTCTAAAATGTTCCTCGTCTGTATAGAATCCTAACTCACATATTCAATTTGACATCATTAAATATGAAATCACTTGGAAACAATAAACAACTCTTGTCCTTGTCTCCAAAATGATATGGTTTTTTAAGTCTCATCTATACTTTCAATGTTTTGCCAGTTTCTTCACACTATCGAATTGATTCAAAACGAGAATATATATATATATATATATATATATATATATATATATATACACACACACATAAGTACAAATTACTGTTATAATTATGTTAGTAGTTTAAATTTATTATTAAATTTTTAACTGATTTAATTTTAATTATCATACTTATAATTCTAAATCATTTTTACCATATACTTTTAATGTTAAAGCAATTAAAAAAAAAACTCAAGTAGAAACTTCAAAACAATTTTGAAAGTGACGTGGCAGGGAAAGAAAGCAGCCATATACTAAAACTTGATTTTTTCTTTTTATCTTATTTTTTCCTCTTTCTTTTTTTTTTTTTAAAAAAGAAAATGACAGTTTTTTTTTATTAAAATAGATTGTAAAGTTGCCTTAGTTTTTTAATTTTATTATTGTTATCATGGTATTTAAAAATAAATAAATTGTCACATCATATCTTTTTCAGTAGGCCTTTGAACATTAATTTTTTTGTTTAACAAATTAAAACTTATGACAAACTTCAAATTGTATCTATAAAATAATAAAATTTTTACTAATAGCATATCAATTATAAACTTATATTGATATTAACTTGCTAGCCTTTTCACTTTAATCAATAAATCTTTAGGCCGAGAAAACAAAACATACATGAAATTGACATTTAATTTTTAAATGGTAACACTCTTATCGACGTTTCGTATCAATCACGCTTCTTTTATCATATATATATATATATATATATATATTATAAATATCCCTATCTTACATTATATGACGATCTATTATTGGAGCGCTACAGTAATTAGCTTTGTATGATAATAATAGGTTGATAGATCTAGAAGCATCATAAGTAAGGTTGTGCCTTGAAAAAGATTAAAATTTATGTTCAAGTTTATTTTGGTTTAGTCGATATGCTCGAATAATTATTAATTTTTATTAAAAATATAAAAAATTATTTTTATATTAATATTTTTATATTTTATAATTAAATATCTATATAAATATATTATTTTAATTAAATATTATTATTTTCAATCGGACTAAACTGATCTGAAGTAATAGAATCAGGAGTCAGGTTTGTTAGGCTGAACAGACTACCCGATCATTTGATAAGTCTAGATAAACCTTCATATTTGTGATTATGATGGAATAATTGCACAAAATATAGTCAAAGATTTATATTTAGAGTTGTATGATAGTTAAATTGTTAAGACTTTTTCTATCCGAAATTGTCTATCACAATGGCACATTATTTATAGTTAGATGTAACTTCAAGGGTGTTTTATTTATTTATTTTATTTTTGGTGATCATAATGTGACTTGGATAATAAATTAAATCTAATAATTTTAGACATAATATGAATAGATTATGAAAAGGTATCAAATTTCAATATGAAAAAATAATATAATTATGAGACGAATATTCACACTTGTCAAATTTTATATAACATAAATTATTTATCTATCAAAATTTGATATAAATATATAGCACCTTAAAATTATTAATTACAAGACAAAAAAAATACAAACATGACACAAACAAGATATAAATATACGAATATATTAAAATTTATATAAATATATAATATGTTAAATACAATTGTGATAAAAATAAACATGATTTGGACATTTTAATTGTAATTTCTAAAATATAAAAATTTAGCACTTGGCCTTTATAATTCGCTTTTCCTTATAAAGACTTTTTAGCACCAAAAAAAGAAAAACACTTGTTAAATTATGGTTTGCCTTATAATTAAGTTAAATTAGAATGTCTCCCTGCTTCGCTAGGGATTTAAAATTTTTTATATAGTTTAATTATATCAAATAGAAATTCTTTATTTAAATATTTTTAAATATTTTAATTCATATTGAAATATTAAAAGAATTATATTTATTAATATAAAATTAAATATTTCGAATAATATTTTCTTCAGAAATAAAAAAGCTTCTTATTAAACCAATGTCAAACAAAAAACAAAGAACTATAAAAATTAACTTTTTTTTTTTTAAAATTAAGCGACAATTTTATTGAAAAATAAAAACTGAATTGTTTTTATTGATCGTATTTCACTATCTTAGTTATAGAACTCAAACTGAACAATTGCTACAATTGATCTTTCTTTTTCTCTTCTTAAATCGAAAGATAACAAATAATTGCAAAATCTATTTTATATAAATTTTTTATTTCCATTTTTAATAATTATTTATTATAATAATACTAGTTAATAAATATTTTTGTTTCATCGGCTCATTTTGTAATTCCTTCAAAAAACTCTTTCCTAATGTCAAAATTTTTTGGTAAAGATTTATTCTCTTTTTTACTCATAATTATTTCTTGCAAGGATAGGTAATAATAAATACTTCTAGTTTATTAGCTCGTTTTCTAATCTTTCCAAAAATTTTTGCCACTCGCGCTAAAAATTTAGACAGTAATCATTCGTATTATATTTATAGATTTTTACGTATTATTTAAAATATTTTATATTTATATAAATTTTGATAGTTAATAATTGATATTATATAAGTATTGATATGATCGTATCTCCATTTTTTATTTATATCATATCATATTTTATTTAATATTTAAATTATTTTTTATATTATGTTTGTGTCATGTAATAATATTGTGCTTAAAGTAAAGTTATCAGATCTAAAAATTGTCATAAAAAAAAATTCAGATGGGCAATCCGGTATTTATGTTGTATCCATATATTTTTTTATATATTGTTTAAAGCATTAGATATTCATACTATATTGACATGAATATGATCAAGTATACGTATCATGTTCATGTTATTTTTTTGTATCGTGTCATTTTTTGTGTAATATTAATTATTTTTTATGTTGTGCTTGTACCTGTAATAATATTTGTGTCCAAAGTTATCATATGCAAAAAAAAAATTTCCTAGTTACTTAATAGTAATTATTTATATATTATAATAATTATAAATTATAAATAGTTTTAGTTCACAAATCCATTTTGTAACCTTTTTTTTTTAAAATTTTGTACATAAATCCATGGGATTCTTTTTTTACATATGTATATAGATTGCATATTACCGTCATTAATTTGTTATTTTTTAGATTCACTTTTTTAGACTGTATAGAACTTAATATGAAATTTTAAATTTAATGTACAAATATGCAAGAACATTATGATAATGTATACAAAGAGAGAGAGGGGGGCAAGGAACGACATATAATCAACTATGTTGAAAGTTCCTGCTAATCTCAGGCCCTCATGAATAAGCGGCTTGATCAAGGCAAATTTATCTTTACTTTGGCTTATGATCATCTTGTACATAATATCCTCCATAACATCTATCGCCTTTGCACTAAGATCGTCAACTTTACCAGCTATCGCGCAATTTTTTTACCTACTTCACCAATGAATCAACCTCCATCCTCTTACCTAGAGCAAAAATTTAACTTTCATGAACTAAGAAGTTGCAAAGTATATCATTTCCTAATAGTTCGCCAATATGACTCATATGGTGTAAAAGTCAAGCCTTTGTTACCATATGACACGTATTTAGAGATTTGAGGTTTAGGCCTACTAGCAAAAATAATGTCATGGGTCTTGGGAAATAGCTCGGTAGCTTCTGGTGATGATACCTTTATTGTTGGTAGATAGCCTAGCCTTATTGACATTATCGAGCCATATTTTTTGGCTAAGTTGTTAAGGCTTTGGTGTGGTAGCTTGCCTGGCATGTGAAGGTTGCCGATAATGGGCAAGGTCCAGGACCCCGGGGGAAGCTTCTTGTCATTTTTACAGTGACTTTTAGGCCGTGAATTGATGTAAACGAAAGAAATTAGAGTTTCAAGGAAGTAAGCGTGCCTAAAGGTCGAGCAATTCGGTAGGTTCGGCCTTGTCAAGTCTAAGGTCGGGTTTTGATTTTATTGTTCCAAGCTTGTTTGATTCAAAATAATAGTTTTTAAATAAAATAATATATTTTTTATTTAAAATTAATTATAAAATATATAAAATATTAATATAAAAATAAATTTTTAATTTTTTTAATAGGGATGAATAATAATTCAAAATGACGAGTCAAATCGAGCT
>JBBYHL010000022.1:1625799-1645218 GCA_038381835.1 Adansonia madagascariensis
GGTAAATTTGCTGACTGTGGATTAATAATTGAATCTGACTCCATTGTGGCCCTTTCTTGGTATAAATTGAAGGATCATAGACCATGGAAGCTGTGGGGATTATTGGCGGATATCGATGACTTGGTGAAACAAATCAAAATGGTTGAATGGTCTAAAATTTATCGGGAAGCAAACGGGTTGGCTGATTCATTGGCTATGGCTGTTGCTTAAAGATTACAAGACCTCATAGTCTATTGGTAATGTGTCTTTTGGCTGATTGTCAGGTTTGTTCCGTCTTTTGCTGCTTTTTTCGTTGTGCCGGTTTGTCTCGGACATATGGATTTTTTGCTTCCAATAATATTCCTTTGCTTGTAAAAGAACAGATATATATATATATATATATATATATATGTATCCATAGTGGTTATGTTTAAACTTTTGGTTATTCCGAAGCTATGAAGCAATAGATCAACTTTTCTCATGTCTTGCTAGCTAACCATGTTTAACTTTGTTTCGTCACCAACATAAACACTGCACAATGCAAGCTAGCATGCATGCTGCTCATAGTATAAGATAAACACTAGTAATTAATCAATCAAGGTTTCTGACCCCTCCCCCAAAATATTTTTCTTCCTAAAATTTGTTATTCTTTTGACTTTCTTTAAAGGACAATAAAATCTTGTCATGGCTGCCATCTACCGTCCCTTGATTATTGCTTTAATCTTTCAGGGATTGAAGGATATTGTAACTTTTATTTGAATGAAATAAGTTCCAGCAGATCAGTATGTTGGTTTTTTCTCTCTAACTTTTTTTTTCAAGTTTAATTCTCTATTTCTTAAGCTCTCTTGATAGCACCAACAATTGGCATCAGAGCTCATTTTGATCTTAGGGGACCTCCAACAACAATCTAAAGTTGAATATGGCTTTTAATAGTTGCTCTTTTCCTGCACCTCTATTTTCTCTGGTGAAAACTATCAAATTTGGGCTGTTAAGATGAAAACATACCTCAGTGCCTTCGATCTTTGGGAACTTGTGGAGACTGAAAAAGAACTTCCACATCTCCTAGGAAATCCTACAATAGCTCAATTGAAGAACTATAGTGAAAAGAAAGCAAAAAAGTACAAGGCCAAGAGCTGCATTGAATCTTCTATTTCTAATGAGATCTTCATCAGAATTATGGCTTATGAGATAGCAAAACAAGCCTGGGATATGTGAAAAGAAGAATTCCAAGGGAGTGACAAAACAAGGCAAATTCAGGTGCTAAATTTGAGAAGATAGTTTGAGGTTTTGAAGATGAAAGAGATAGAGAACTTGAAAGAGTATAACGACAGACTTATGAAGGTTGTCAACAAGATCAGATTGCTTGGAGAACAGCTGCCTGATAGCAGAATTGTAGAGAAGGTACTAGTCAGCTTACCAGAGAGATTTGAAGCCAAGATCTCATCACTTGAAGACTCTAAGGATCTGATCGAGATCACTCTAGCAGAGCTATTTAATGCACTTTAAGCTCAAGAACAAAGACAAGCCATCAGATAAGAAAGCTCAATAGAGGGTGTACTTACAGCCAAGGAAAAAGGAAAGGCTCAACCTAACATAAGAGGAAAGAAGTAGTGAGATAAGAAAAACAAGAACAATGGTAAGAAAGGAAAATTTTCAGTCTGCTGTCACTGTAAAAAGACCACTCACCTTGAAAAATACTGCTGGTGGAGATCGGACATTTAGTGCAGGTCATGTAAATAGATGGGCCATGTTGAAAAAATATGCAAGAATAAGAATCAACAGCACCAAGATCAGCAAGCAAAGGTTGCTGACATTCCAAAGCAGGAGGATGATCAGGTTTTTGTTGCCACCTACTATGCAACCGAAACCACTTCTAGTGCATGGCTCATTGATAGTGGTTGTACACACCACATGGCTACTGACATAAAGCTGTTCAAGGAGTTGGACAGAACCTGTCCAAAGTCAGAATTAGGAATAGTGAATACATTGAAGTAAAAGGGAAAGGTATTATTGCTGTTAAAACTTCTTCTAATACTAAATACATTCAAGATGTTTTGTTCATTCCTAAGATTGATCAGAATCTTTTAAGTGTTGGACAACTACTTTAAAAGAATTACTCTATAATATTTAAAGATAAAGCATGTTGCATTTATGACCCTTATGGCCATGAACTCTTTACTGTCAACATGAAAGGTAAATGTTTTTCTTTAGACCTGCATCAAGGCTATTCATTAGCATACATAACTTCTTTTGATGAATCTAAATTATGGCACAAAAGAATGGGTCATTTCAACTATAGAGCCCTTAATCTCATGCATAGGGAGAACTTGGTACTCAACATGCCTGCTGTTTCACAACACTCTGAAGTTTGTCAGGTCTGCCAACTTGGGAAAATAAGCAAGCTTCCATTTCCTGTCAACAAAGCTTGGAGAGTATCTAAAAGGTTGCAACTGATCCATACTGATGTATGTGGCCTAATGAAAACACCTTCTTTGAATGGCAGCAGGTACTTTATTGCCTTTATTGATGATTTTACAAGAATGTCTTGGATTTATTTTGTAAAGCAAAAGTCTGAGGTTGCTGAAGTATTTTGGAAGTTCCAGGCTTGGATTGAGAACCAATCCAACTGCAAGATTAAAGTGATCAGATCAGACAACGACACAGAATATACATCTGATAAGTGCAATGAGTTTTGCAAGATTGCAGGCATAGAACATCAACTTGCAGCAACCTATACCCAACAGCAAAATGGACTCAGTGAAAGAAAGAATATGACTGTCATGGAGATGGCCAGATGTATGATTTTTAAGAAGAAACTTCCAAAAAAGTTCTAGGCAGAAGCAGCAAATACTGCTGTTTATCTCCTTAACAGGCTATCAACTAAAGCCTTGAAAGGAAAAACTCCATATGAATGCTGGTATGGATCAAAACCTTCAGTTCAGCATTTTAGAGTGTTTGGAAGCATCTGCTATGTGTATATTCCTGAAGTGAAGAGGGATAAATTAGACCAGAAAGCTGAAGTCTGCATCTTCCTTGGATACAACACTATCACTAAAGGGTACAGGCCTATAATCCTCTTATTGGGAAAATGGTGGTTAGTAGAAATGTAAAGTTTAATGAGCTAGCTACTTGGATTTGGGAAAGACAAGAAGAAGAGCATGTAAGACACACTGTTGCTAATTTGAATCCTTAAGAGCTAGAAGACTTAATTTATGAAGATGAAACCTTTGATCATGAACGTGTTAGAGGTACAAGATCCTTTACTGAGATTTACCAAAGGTCTAACATGGCCATGCTTGAACCTGCCAGCTTTAATGAAGCTTTCTAGTTATCTCAATGAAGAGCTGCAATGAAGAAGGAGTTGCAAATGATATAAAAATCAGACTTGGATGCTGGTAAACAAACTAGAAAACAAAAATATGATAGGTGTCAAATGGATTTTCAGAACCAAACTTAATGTAGATGGATCCATTAACAAAAATAAGGCAAGATTTGTAGCCAAGGGCTACTCCCAACAACAAGGAGTTGATTATTTGGAGACATTTGCACCAGTTGCAAGGTTGGATACCATAAGATTGTTGCTGGCTTTGGTTGCTCAAAAGGGTTGGAAGATTTGGCAGTTTGATGTCAAGTTCGCATTCCTTAATGGTTATCTCCAACAGGAGATTTATGTTTATCAGCTTGAAGGATTTGTTGTCAAAGGGTAGGAGGATAAAGTGTATCTACTTAAAAAGGCTTTATATGGTCTTAAACAAGCTCCAAGAGCCTAGTACTCAAGAATTTATGATCACGTGATAAATTTGGGGTTCAAGAGAAGTCTTAGTGAAGTAGCACTTTATGTCAAAGCTGCTGGCAATCATGAGTTGCTGGTGGTTTCTTTATATGTTGATGATCTGTTAGTGACTGGAAGTAATCCAGCATTGGTGCAAGACTTCAAGAGTCAAATGAAGGATGTTTTTGAGATGACTGACCTTGGAGAAATGTCATACTTTCTTGGATTGGAGGTTACACAAGCTCACAACAGCATCTTTATTTCTCAAAAGAAATATGCCATGGAAATGCTGAGAAAGTTCGGTATGGACAATTGCAAACCTGCTACTACACCCTTAGCTCAAAATGAAAAATTGAGCCAAGATGACAAGTCTGGTAAGGTTGATGAAACTAATTACAGAAGGTTGATAGGGTGTCTATTGTATTTAACTGCAAGCAGGCCTGACATAATGTATGCTGTTAGTCTACTTTCTAGGTTCATGCATTGTCCTAATAAAACACACCTTAAAACTTCCAAGAGAGTGTTAAGATACATCAAAGGCACAATTGACTTTGGTGTTCTGTTTTAGAAAACAAATGAATTGAGGCTCCTAGGCTACTCAGACAATGATTGGGGAGGTTCATGTGATGATATGAAGAGCACCACAGGTTATTTGTTCACTCTTGGTTTTAGAGTATTTGCTTGGAACTCCAAGAAACAGGAGATTATGGCACAATCCATAGCTGAAGCTGAGTACATTGCTGTAGCTGCAATAGTGAGCCAAGCAATTTGGTTGAGGAAGCTGTTATAAGATTTGAATTTGACATAGACTTTGGCCACTGAAATCAAGTGTGACAACCAGTCAACGATAGCAATGGCCAGAAATCCTGTGTTTCATGGTCGAACCACGCATATTAAGATTAAATATCATTTTGTTAGGGAAGCTAAAGCAGAGAAAGAAGTGAAACTGACACATTGTAACTCTGAAAATCAACTTGCTGATATTTTGACAAAGTCCCTTTCTAAAGCAAGATTTGAAACATTAAGGTCAAGACTTGGTGTTTCCAGCAAAAATGCCAAGGAGGAGTGTTAAAGGTTATGGTGTTTTTGCTATTTTGATTTGCTTATTATCCCTTTGTATGCATTTGAATATAAATTTTGATGTGCTGACAGCATATCTTGTAGTGTCAATCTAACCTATATATGTTAGTTGTACTTAGTTTAAAATTTCAGAATATGATATTGTTTTGGTAATGCAACAGTAACAAAGGTTGAACTACTAATTTTGTAACTTCTATTTGAATGAAATCAGTTCCGACAGATCAGTATGCTAGTTTTTTCTCTCCAACTTTTTTTTCAAGTTTAATTCTCTATTTCTTAAGCTCTCTTGACAGCACCAACAATATGCTTGTAGATTAGCTTTGGTTGATAGTGATAGGAATGCAAGACCAGGTCAATTGACATTTGGGGGAGTTTTATGGCAATGTAGAACAGCATTGCAGAAGGATTACGTGTTTATTCATTTAAACCATACGGTTTAAAATGAACAATTCTAATGCTAATTATAAAATTTTTAGCAGTAGAAGTTACAGAGAATTGGCAAACTACGTTGTGTAGAATCCAGTGACAATAAGAAATACGTATTCTTTTTAGACCTTTTTTATTCTCAAACTATGAAGCAGCTGATCAACTTTTTTCATGCCTTGCCATAGCTCATCATGTTTAACTTTTGTTATGTCACCAATCAAACCAGGTAACGATTGCTACGTTAGATAAAATTTGGTAAACTAATCTATCTTGTAGTCGAATGCATTTATGTGAAGTTGGGTACCTGGAATACATGTTGGACGCTCATAATGCAAAGACGCTATATTGTTGTATAGCTCATCTCTTCTTTTCTCCACTAAGCATAGTTTATACTGCAAAATAGTACATTAATTATGCAAGGAATTTTGCAATGTTTTGATGCATGCACGTCCTGGAGTCAAGTCCAAGCTGAGGCTTAGAATTTCATAGGACCTTAATCCCTCCTACCAAGTTACTTAAATCAATCAAGGATTCTGATCGTCCCCCCTACATTTTTCGTGGTAGTTTCTTTTGGAAGTTGTTATTCTTTTGACTGTATTTATAAAGGTGAAGACAACCAGTAGCCTTGGACAGTCGCTTGATCATTGGTTCAATCTATTCTTCAGGTTTAATAAATAATTAATAATTTGAACATAATTTCTTGCCTCAAAGTTTTCTCTGTGTGATACAGTTTTTTTGTTTTTTTTTTTAATTTATATTTATGGTAGAAAAATGCAACTTCCTCGTAGTTTCTATGCAATTAATTGAAATTGACACCTATTTATTGCAAGAATACATGTTTCCATATACAGTTCTGGAAAATATTCCACAAATTAAAGAGGTAAAAATTCCAGCAATCAGATCTTTCTTTTTCTCGAGTAAACGTAGTCAATACTGCAAATTATTTGGAATTCTTCGTTCTGTGAAATTCCAGTGATAAAGGAAGTGAATAGACATTAACAGGTCTTCCAATCCTCACTCTTAGCTTAATTAATATTCTCTAATGGACGTACCTCAGCCTCCTCTCTCCCACTGCATGCAAATTGGCCTTGTTTGTGGACGACAAAACCATTGAGCATTAAACACATAGAATTTGTAAGCGTGTTACGTTGGTGTTATATACAACTTAAACTGTAATACATAGCACAGCATTGCAGAACGAGTTAGAAGGAACAATTCTAATGTTAATCAAATTTTCAGCACTCAAAGTTATAGAGACTTGCCAAAGCTAATTTGTCTAGAGAGTCCTTGACATTTGCTAACTTTAATTAGACTTAAAATCTTTTTACTAGTACATATATTATTTACTGCAATTTTTTCCACTGATCATGGAATTAAAAGGAAAAATGAAAAAGATAAGCAGCTAATTTAATAAATTATCAAAGGTATATATTGTTCATTATTTTATATTTTTTAAATTGGTATTTTCTATGTAGTTATTGACAATTAATTAGTCAAGAATCTTTACTTGTAACCAAGTCTTTGCCTTTTTCTTCACTGCAAGACTTGGATTTAATAATTTCTTTGATTCATGCTTATTTTAATTATTCAATTTCCTTCGTTATCTATGGACAGTAACACTACTACTGCTGCTATGGTTGGAAAAAAAAAAAAATTCATATTCACATTATTATTAAGAAACAAATGCTGCCTTTTTCTTTCGTTACGTATTGATTTCACTCTGCCACTGCCACTGCCTATAAATACGCTTCTCACCATTCATAGCAATCATATCATAGCATACCATTTTAATCTTTAAATTTTCTTACTCTAAAAATATGTGCTCCTTACACCCTATCACTTCCTTTGCCTACTTCTTTTCTTCTTCCTCAATTGTGAACCTTATCTTTCTTCATCCTCTTCCTCATCGAGGACACACTTTTTCTGTCACTATGAAGCTGCTGCATTGATCCATTTCAAGACCACTTTTTCCATCAATGCTGATTCTTCTTTGGATTGCGATCATGCTGGAATTAAATCTTATCCAAAGACAAATTCATGGAAGGAGGGTACAGATTGCTGCTCATGGGATGGAGTCACTTGTGATCTCCTAAAAGGTCGCGTTATTGGCCTTGATCTGAGTTGCAGTTGGCTATATGGCAGCTTTCCTTCCAATATTAGTCTCTTCCTCCTTCCACACCTTCAGAAACTCAACCTTGCCTTCAATGATTTTTATGGTTTCGAGATGTCATCTAAGTTTGGTCGGTTTGCAAGTCTAGTATATCTCAACCTCTCTAAAGCATCCTTTGAAGGAGATGTCCCATCCCAAGTTTCCCACTTGTCAAAATTGGTTTCACTTGATCTTTCTATGAGTTATTTTCCAACACTTGACAAACATACTCTAGTGGGGCTTGCTCACAACCTAACTGAGGTAAGACAAATTTTTCTTGACGGAGTCAGCATGTCTTCTATTAATCCGAATGTCTTCATGAATCTATCCTCTTCTCTAAAGTCTCTCAGTCTTAGAGGATGTGATTTGGGAGGAAAATTCCCAAAAAAAATTGTCTATCGACCAAATCTAAAGTTGCTCAATTTAGGATACAACCAAAACCTCAATCTTAGTCTTTCAAAGTCAAATCAGAGCAGCCATCTCGAACATTTGGATTTATCATATATGTCATTCTCTGCATACTTGATTGATTCAATTGACAATTTACAGTCCTTGAAATCTTTGTATCTATCAAGCAATTCTTTCTTTAAAGGACAGCCTATTTCAATCACAAATTTATGATCATTAGTCTTTGATTATTTCAGAAGCAGATTTCTCTGGAGGATTGCCTGACTTAATGGGGAATCTTGTGTCCATGAAGTATTTGGACCTCTCAGATTCCAGTTTACCAGGATCAATTCCAAGATCATTGGGGAATCTGTTGTAACTCATTCATTTAGACTTGTCAATGAACCATTTAAGTGGACAACTTCCATCCTCACTCACGAACCTAACTCATCTTGAATCTTTAATCATTGGCTATAATCAACTTGAGGGTCTCATTCCAGATGAGATAACCGCTTTTCCTAATCTAAACTCTTTAGACTTATCTAGGAATTTACTCAACGGAACACTTCCATCATGGTTGCATACCGTTTCCTCCTTAAAGTACATATCTCTCTTTCAAAATCAATTCAGTGGGGATATAATGGAATTTCAATCTAAATCAATTGAAGTTATAGATTTAGCGGATAATAAACTCCAAGGTCCTATTCCATCTTTAATATTCCAATTTGCCAACCTTACTCATCTCTCTTTATCTGCAAATAATCTAAGTGGTGTTGTAGAGTACATGTTTTCAAAACTCCAAAATCTCGAAGATCTTGATCTTTCATATAATAGCCTATCCTTAACCTCTAATAGTACTGCTAGTGCTGATCATATATTGCCTAATCTTCAAACTGTATATTTGTCCGCCTGTAATGTCAATGAATTCCCCCAATTTTTAAGAGGGTCAAGCAGGTTGGGATTTTTAGACGTTTCCAACAATAGAATTTGTGGCGCGATTCCGAAGTGGATGTGGGATGTGGGGAAGGACTCTTTATATTACTAAAATCTATCTCACAAATGTCTGACAAAAGTCGAGCAACTTCCATGGAAATACCTTCAGTTACTTGACCTAAGCTCCAATTTGATTCATAGAAATCTTCCGATTCTAGCTTGGAGATAAATATCTTCTTGATCTCAAATAACAGTTTGAGTGGAAAGATCTCTTCTTTAGTATGCAATGCGAGTGATCTTCAGATTCTTGACTTATCATACAATAACTTGACAAGAGTTATTCCACAGTGTTTCGGAAATTTCAGCAAAAGCCTTTCATTTTGGGTCTGCAAAAGAACAAGTTTCATTGGATCATTCCTCAGACATTTGCAGTAGAATGCCAATTGAGTAATCCCAACTTAAATGGCAATCAATTTGAAGGGCCTTTAACACGATCCATCCTAATTGTGGAGGTTTGGAAGTAATAGATCTTGGCAACAACAAGATCAAGGATACATTTCCTCATTGGTTGGGAACTCTTCCACAACTTCAAGTTCTTGTTTTAAAGTTAAATCAAACGCATGGTTCCATATTTGACATTGGGCGTAGTCATTTTTACTCTAAAGTCCAAATTTTTGACCTCTCAAATAATTATTTTGCTGGACCACTACCTGTGAGATATATAAAAAATTTCAGAGCTATGAGAAATCTCACAAAAGATAGAAGTGCATTGTCATACATGGGGGTGGTGGATTATCATTCTGGTTTCTTTTATTGTTGTTCTATTGGAATTGTTATGAAAGGATTAGAGATGGAATTGGTGAAAATTTTCACCATGTGGACGATCATTGACCTCTCAAATAATCAATTTCAAGGAGAGATTCCAAAGGTTATAGGAAAGCTGAACGCACTCGAAGGGCTTAAACTTTCTCATAATAACCTTCATGGTTATATTCCCACATCAATAGGGAATTTGACTAATCTTGAATGGTTGGACCTCTCTTCAAACAAGTTGGCTAGAAAAATTCCAAAGCAATTGCTAGATCTGACATCTCTTTCTTTCTTAAACATTTCGAATAATGAACTAGTTGGGTGCATCCCTCAAGGCAAACAGTTCAACACATTTGAATATACTTCTTATGAAGGGAACGGAGGATTACGTGGTTTTCCAATTTCAAGAGATTGCAGCAACAATAAGCCCCCGCAACTGCCACCTTCAAACATTTTGGAAGAAGACAACTCGAAATCAAACATTGATTTTGGCTGGAAAGTGGTGTTGATAGGTTATGGATGTGGAGTGATGTTTGGATTGGTTGCGGGATATGTGGTTTTTCGAACTGGTAAGCCAAAATGGGTTGTGACTTCAGTTGAAGGCCTACATCACAGGAAGGGAAAGAGGTCAAAGATTGGTAATTGCAATGGTAGAGGAAGAAGGATCCAGTGAGTGCAAATGTTGTTCAAGCAATTGTGTTGCAATTTAATAATGTCTTATTTTGCTGTCTCTCAAATGTTTTGCCTTTCATAGCTATGTGTCTTTGTGTTTACCATCATATTTAATAATGTGTGTAAGGATCTATTCCGATAGTTAACATTGTGTATGGTAGTAGCCTATTTATGTACTCATCCATGAGCCCAGTTTCAAGTTTTCCTGTTCAATAATCTCCACTACTGCTCTCTCAAGGAAATCAAGAAAAGAAAAGAAAATCTCTCCCATAAATATATACCTTAGGCTATTGTAGATGATAACTTGTTCAAGAATTATTTCACGAGCTAATTAACAGGTTAAGATTACAGCAAAAACTAAATAACAAGCAAGAGGCAGGAGATCATGAAAATTGTATCGTGAACCAATTGGAGAATATTATTTATTGTGGTTCTGAAAATAAGTTATTTTTCCTTATTTATCCGCTAAGTTTTTTGATTATTTAGCTCAAATTTTAATCAAAAAATAAAAAAATTATAATTATCAGATTCCTTACATCGTCTATGTTTAGAAGGGTTTCATTTTCTTGTTTCATCAAGTAATAAGGTTATAATTTACTTTTACCCAATCTTTTACATGGATCAAAATTGAAATTTTCCTTTGCAAGAAATTAATATATTACCACTTTTATATGTTATTCATTTTGGGATTCAATGTCAGAAAAAAACGTGAACTTGTCAAAGCGAAAGTTGATTATGATTTAATATGTTTAATTATTGGGTAGCCTGTTTGACTCGAAATATTGAGTTTAATCTTAATCATTATTTAATTAATAAATAATTATTTAAATTTAATTATAAAAATATATAAATATTAATATAAAAATAATTTTAAACAATAATTCATATATAAAGATTAAGTCAAACAAAGTCATATTTAAGCTTAAGCAAGAAAGTAAAAAAAAAAAAAAATTCTTTCGAAGGCTTTAGAGCTTAATTTGTTTAGGTCATAGACTTTTGAAGGGTCTAATCAAGGAGGGCAATATTGAAACTATGGTCCTATGTTTAAAGCTGAAGCATAGAAGCTTGTTTAGTTTCCAACTCTCTTCAATTTAATCCTTACACATATTAGTTGACGGACATTTTTATGTGCAAATTTTTTTTTGTGTGTTTATGCAAAATAAGTTAAATCGATGATATGATCCGATTAAAATTATTATGAATTTGAATTGAGTTTTTTTTTTTTTTGTAAGGTTTACCTCATGGAAGGAGGTGACAGACTGATATCAAAGATCTATATATTGGGCCAAGGAAAACATTTTAGGATCTTTTTGATTCTTTTTCTTAGCGGCCTAATTTTAGAGAATTTTTAGAGTTTTGTGAGCATAAATACAATTGCTTGAGTCATGTGATTGTTTATTATTCTCTACATTAATTTGATTTGTGCAAGTTGATACATTCTTAATAAAATATTTTTGCACTAATTAATTGTTATATGTCCTTAAGAAAAGCTAACAACGTTAATCGTGATTTGTCCAATATGAATCAAAGCTACCTAAAAATGAAACAGAAGAAGAGGCCAAAGCATGAGCAAAATTTGGGCTATTTAATCAATGCACAAGACTTAGAAATTGATCTTTTGATTCAATCATGCACAACTTATTTTAATAAAGGTGGGCACTGTACTTGACTACACCAATTTAAATTAAAATCAAATACAAAAAAAGCAAACATTGTACAATTCAAGCTAGCATCCTGCTCATACAAGATAAACAATACTACTTAATCAATCAAGGCTTCTCATTCCTCCCCCAATTTTAATAATTTCTTTTCTCAAGTTGTTATCCTTTTGATTTTTATTTTTAAGGTGAAGAAAATCGTATCTTAGTTGCGTTGGGCAGTCCCTTGATCATTGGTTTAATATCTATTCATCAGGATTGAAAATTAATAATTTGAACATTTCTTGCCTAAAACTCAGTGTCCTATGGGATAAAGTTTTTTCCCCTTATTCTTTTTTTTTTAATTTAAATTTATGGCAGAAAAATGCAACTCCGGCGTAGTTTCAATGCAATGAATTAAAAATGACATTTATCCATAATGTAGCTAGTGGAATATTAGGCAGTAAACTTTGAATAATAGATAAGAGATTATCTTTGCATTGTTGTTTACTCCTAAACTTTGAAGCAGCAGATGATTTTTTGTGTTATCTGAACTTGTTGTCTTTTGAATTGAGATGATTTTTCTTGAGCTAAAAGAGAAAATATATATATATATATATATATATATAATTTTAAAGCACCAAACAACTTAAAAAACCTATAAATATATAACTGAAGAAGTAGAATCAGCATATAGACTTTAATTCTAATGATAATAAAACTTTTGGCATTCACATATTAGATTTAATAAAATAAAATTATATATTATATAATTAAAAAATGGACCAACATTCTTTTTAGGTAAGGATTCTAATTCAAGAATGGTGCGCTCAAGATCAACATTTAAAATTAACTCCCTTTCTATTTCTTGTAGCTTCTCATTGTCAAGACTGTTCTCAAGTGTAACCTTTACATTATCATCACCCGCCAAGTCACAAATTCTCTGTACAAAAGGGTCAATTCCATCCAAAGCAAGCACAGTATGTTCATCACTAGGATATCGCATGGCATCATATATATTAAATTTAATAATCTCTCCATCAAATTCCATAGTGAGTGTCCCTTCATACACATTTATAATAGTTCTTGAAGTTTTTAAAAATGGTCACCCTAATAGTATAGGGGCGAAATGTATAGTATCATCCTTCTGGATGTCAAGAATATAGAAATCAGTAGGGAAAACTAAATTATTAACCTGAACTAAAATATCTTCTAGGACTCCTTCAATATATGCATTAGACCTATCAGCTAATTGTATTATCACCCCTGTTTCTTTTAATGGCCTAACCCTTAAGGATTTATAAATTGAAAGGGGCATAACATTAATGGATGCACCTGGGTCCAACATTGCCCTATCCACTTTCATACTACCAATTTTGCAAGGAACAGTAAACATACCTGGATCTTTACACTTTGGAGGCAATTTCTTTTGTATCACTGCTGACACATTCTCATCAACTTGAGTTTTCTCATTACCAATCAATTTACGCTTTGTACTACACAACTCCTTAAGAAATTTAGCATAGCGAGGAATTTGTTTAATTGCATCAAGAAGTGGTATGTTTACCTCCACTTTGCGAAAAGTCTCAAGGATTTGTTTTTCCTGCTCCTCCCTTTTAGATTTTGCAAATCGACTTGGGAATAGAGGACAGGGTACAAAAGTTTTATTTGGCTCTACACTCAGAGCCTTCATTTGCACATTTACAAGTCTAGAATTTTCTTTATCTTTCTCAAGTTCTTTCTCCAATTCACGCTTTAACACTTCTTTGTTAGGTTCTTTTAGCTCTTTTCCACTTTGTAAAGTGATTGCGCTCACGTTTTGTTTTGGATTGACTTCTGGTTGAGATGGTAGCTTCCCATACCTTTTGGATTCCCTTTGCTCATCTCGGCCTCTAACTGATCTACTCTATTTCTTATATCATGCATACTAGCCCTCATTTCCTGTTGAAATTGTCACACTTTATTAGTAAGTGATTGAAGCATATCTTCAACAGACGTACCTTGTTTTGATGAAGACTGATGTGGAGAAAAAGGTGGTGTAGCTTGATATTGTGATTGGAATCCCAGTGGCTTTGCCGCATAGCTAAAATTTGGATGTTCCTTCCATCCTGGGTTATATGTATTTGAATAAGGATCATATCTTTGTCTTTGTGAGCCTGTAAATCCTCCAACGGCATTAGCTTGTTCATTCGGATCATCTTGAAGCATTAGGCACATGTCAGTTGTATGACCCAAAGTTGTACATATGCCGCATGTTTTTACTTTTTGCACATTCCCTACAACCAATTTTTCGACAAGAGATGTCAAATTATTTAATTGTTGTTGTACGAAATATTCACTCACCTCATTTACCCTCTTCACAGGATAGTCTTGCCTGGAGCCAAATCATTGTGAGTTCGCAGCCACAATAGAAATCAACCTCCTGGCTTCTTCTAGAGTCTTTTGCACTAGTGCACCTCCACTTGCAGCATCCACCATGCTCCTCTCCATTGGTAACAGCCCTTTATAAAAATATTGAATCAATAATTGTTCAGGAATTTGATGTTGAGGACAACTTGCACATAACTGTTTAAATCTCTCCCAATATTCATAAAGGGTCTCTCCGTGAGATTGCCTTATGCCACATATTTCCTTCTTAATATTTGCAGCTCTTGAAGCATAAAAAATTTTTTCAAGAAATTGTCGCTTCATCTTATTCCAAGTTGTTATGGATCCCAACAGCAAGTAATATAGCCAATCCTTTGCTTTATTAGCTAATAAGAAAGGAAAGGCTCTTAGCTTTATCTGTTCTTCAGTAACACCCTGAGGTCTCATTGTCGAGCAGACCACATGGAATTCCTTGAGATGTTTGTGAGGATATTCACCTGCAAAATCGTGAAAAGTCGAAAGTAAGTGAATAAGTCCAGATTTTAACTCAAAAGGAACTTCTATATTAGGGCATTCAATGCAAAGAGGTTGTTGGTTTAAATTTGGTGCAGCTACCTCCTGGAGAGTCCTTTTTGCGGCCATTGTTTCGTCTACATCTTCTGGATCACTCGACGAATTGTTTGGATCAATTGCCAAATCTAATTTCGGCGATGACGATGTTGCCTCTATAGCACGCCTTTGCCTAGTTTCCTTCCTTAACTTTCAAGCTATCTTCTCAATTTTTGGATCGTATTGCAATTCACCTATACGAGAAGAATGAGGCATAAAACGCACACAAAAATAATAATAAACTAATCAAGCAAATAAATCTTTTAGCACCATTCCCCGGCAATGGCGCCAAAATTGGGTGGGTGTCGAATCCAATGAAAATAATTTTTCTACTCTAATAAGATTTTTGTATATAATGATAAGTAGGATCATCTCCACAAGGAATGGTAAGATATGATTTCCTTTTAAAATCAACAAAATAAAATGGGGATTTTATAAAGTCAACAAAAATTAAATAAAATAAAAAACTAAAAATCTATTAAGAATGCATGACAAATTAAACTGAAATAAATATCAATATCACACAAACGCTAGCCAAAGGTCTAATCATAAGTTTTATTCTCACAACTGATCACGGATGCAAAGATATATTCATTATTCGAGAATAAATTGGTTATGGGTGTTGGTATGACCTAACTCCCTACCCCTCTTTAGTTATTCGATAATCAAGATACGGCCGTTAATTATTTCTCTTATTGATTACATAAACCCTAGATACGATATTAGTGTTTCAATGTATCAATAGCATTAATAATGAGAGGGGGATTACCAATTCTAACGAATAAACTCACATGTAGGTTTATTCAGATTAGATTGTGAATTCTTCCTAACCAAGTTAGTTGCCACTTTTATTAGAATAATCAAACAATTATGGATTTGATTTTCTAAATAGCTATAGATTATCCTATCAATCAAATGCGGTACCAAACATTCAATTGACAATGACAATCATAATTATTAAGCATAGAAGAAAAGACAAATACTCAAGAACAATGAATAATATAAACATAAATTAGATCTCACAGTCGTAGATAATTAAACTTTGATATAAAATCTTTGACTAGTTGAAAAGAATTTAGCCAGACATTGTTTTCTTGTTTTCTCTCTAAAAGAAAAAGTTAAAAACCCTCAAAAAACTGCCTATCCCCTTGGTTCTCTCCCTTATTTCCTTTTTATATCCCTTACAACTTTCCCAAATTTACCTAAATTCTGATCAGTTCCAGATTCTACTTAATCAGAATCCTAAATAAATTAAAATTCTAATTTAAGTTATCTGCTTGTAGAGCGTGCCTACGTAGTGTCCATATCAGCTCTTTCTTTTCTCTTCTTAGGCTGCTCCAATCAACTCATTTAAGCCATTTTTCTTGCTTCTAGCCCTTTTTATACCTTAAACACAAAAGAAAGTAATTTTCATCAGTTATAGCTCAAAAACTACAAAAAGATAAGATTTTAACAATTAAAATCTCAACATTTATGTTCACTATCCGTAATGCCATACATGGGGGTGTTCACAGGCAATGGCTTATATAGCTATTCTATTGGAATTGTAATAAAAGGATTAGAGATGGAATTGGTGAAAATTTTCACCATGTTGGCGACCATTGATCTCTGAAATAACAAGTTTTAAGGAGAGAGTCCAAAGGTTATTGGATAGCTTAATTCTCTTAAAGGGCTTAACCTTTCTCATAATAATCTTAGTGGTTGTATCCCCACTTCAATAGGGAATTTGACTAATCTTGAATGGTTGGACCTTTCTTCAAACAAGTTGGCGAGAAAGATTCCATAGCAATTGCTAGATCTGACATCACTTTCTTTCTTAAACCTTTCGAAGAATGAACTATTTGCTTGCATCCCTCAAGGCAAACAGTTCAAAACATTTGAAAATACTTCCTATGAAGGGGATGAAGGATTACGTGGTTTTCCACTCTCAAGAGATTGCAACAATAATGAGCCACCACAACTGCCACCTGTAAACATTTTGAAAGAAGATGACTCAAAATCAAACATTGCTTTCGGCTGCAAAGTGGTGGTGATAGGTTATGGTTGTGGAGTGATGTTTGGATTGGCTGTGGGATATGTGGTCTTTCAAACTGGTAAGCCGAAATGGGTTGTGACTCTAGTTGAAGGTCTACATCATAGGAGGAGAAAAAGGTCAAAGATTGGCAGTCGCAACAGTAGAGGTAGAAGGATCAAGTGAGTGCACATGACGTTCAAGCAATTGTATTACATTTTAATAATTTCTTATTTTGTCATCTTTCAAATGTTTTGCCTTTCATAGCCATATGTTTTTGTGTTTCTTATCCTATTTAATAATATATGCAAGGATCTATTCTGAGTGTTAACATCTTGTATGGTAGTAGCCTATTTATGTACTCTTCCATGACTTCAGTTTCAAGTTTTCCAACTCCATAATCTACATTGTGGCTATCTAAAAGAAATCAAGAAAAGAAAAGGAAATCTCCCCCGTGGAAATATATCTTAGGCTATTATTGATAATAACTTGTTCAAGAATAATTTCACAAACTAATTAATAGGTTGAGATTATAGCATAAACTAAATAACAAGCAAATCAAGATGCAGGAGATCAAGAAGATTACATCGAGAATCAATTGGATTATATATGAACTTACAAGCTGAATACGATTTCTTGTGATTCTGAATATAGATTATTATTCCTTATTTATACGCTATGTTTCTTGATTATTTAACTCAAATTGTAATAAAAAAATTAAATAAAAAAAATTACGAGATTCCTTGCATTGTACATGTTCATATGGATTTCATTATCTTGTTTCCTCAAGTAATTAGGTTATATCAGCTCAAGAAAAGTAATAATGTTATAATTTACTTTTTTACACAATTTTTTACTTAGATCAAAATTTAAATTTCCCTATGCAATAAATTAATTTCTTGTCTCTTTTATTTGTTATTCTGTTCGGGATTCAGTATCAGGAAAAGAAGTTGGAATTGCTAGAGTGAAAGTCAATTACGAAATATGATTCAAAAGCCAACAAGTGTGGACATAATATTTTATTTGATCTGATCTAAATTATTATTTAATTAATAAAAAAATATTTTTATTTAAATTTAATTATAAAAATATATAAAAAATTAATATAAAATTATTTTTAAAATTTTAATTTTTTAATAATAATTTGAACTCACCAGTTAGACAAAACTAAATTCAAATCTAAATAAATAATTTTTTAAAAAAATCTTAAACTGTGCGGATTCATGAACACGTCATAAAAGATTAGGGAAACAAAGGTGATGAGTTTGCCCTGAAAATCAGTATTGTAACTTGGGATATTGCCCGCGCCAATGTCATGGTCGGTGCTATGAGCCGCATAAGTCTAAAGCTTTGAGTTTTGATCCTTGGCACCAATGCGCATTTGTTGAAAGGGTCTGAAACTGATTATTAATGGATCAGGTTTTAGCCATCTGTTAAAGGATTTACAAGTGGATTGCAGTGTAAAGCCCAGTCGAAGCTTCCCCTTGGGCCTCCTCTGGATATTATTCATCACAAAATCACAATGTTTCAGCTACCGATAGAAGGATTTGCTAGTATGTTGAGGTAATTGGGAGATGACAATTGGGCAGCTTGGTTTGAGTTAGCTGATTTCCAGCAGTAAAAAAAAATTATACTAATTTTTGATTTTAAATTATTAAATTTAAAATCAAATTAATTTTAAATAATTTAAATATACATTATTTTAAATTTAAATTAATTTAAATTTGAATATTTCGATTTAAAATTAATAATTTTTTATTATATTGAATTAAATCATACTTGAATTCAGAGCGAATTTAATTTTTTTTTTCCTTTTAAGGATTGGATGAACTTCACCTTCGCAAGAGTAATGTACACGCTTCTTCCATAATCTAATAAATGTTTCCAAAGAGGTACGATTCAATTCTAACTACCCAAGGCAAGTTGAGGCTTTCATTCATCTAGACTATCTTCTTTTTTATATTAATAACCAATTTGCTTCAGTAAGATAAAAAGGGCAAATAACCGTTCTTGTCATGGTGTCCAAATAAGTGACATAAATCAATTATTTTGGCTTTTTCTTTTTTAATGATAGCATCACTTAAATAGAGGCTTGACTTGGTCATTCATATAATATCATTTTTGACACAATAATCCTAAAAAATAACACTTTCAAAGACCAATATTTCTAACCAAATTTAAAACTCAGACAGTAAATCATAATTTCAATAAATTTCAGTTATATTATTATGGTCAAAAACAGGGAAAAAATTGTCATAAAATAACAACTGCTCTAGGGTAAATTTTAGGCTTGGTAATATTATAAACGATTACATGAATATAACACAAAAATAATTAAACTATGACATTATATGAATATACCAATATCTTAAAATCTATATAATATGAATTATTAATGTATCAAATTCATATAAATATAAAATACTTTAAATATAAATATACCATGACAAAATATAAAAAAAAACTAATTATGTTGATGTGGACCAATCATTCTGTTCCATGTCTCCATGTTGATGGAGATCAACTTGCACAAACACCTATTTCCAACCATTCTTATGATCCTTTGCAAGGAATTGGAGGTCCAATG
>JBBYHL010000022.1:1652309-1663472 GCA_038381835.1 Adansonia madagascariensis
CTATTTGAATACAATATAGATATATAGAGCAAATCTTTAAAATTATTCAAAAGTGGGACATCTACAGCCCAATAAAGCCTCAGCAGAGACAAGATTACTTTGGTTATAGCCCACATTTGTTTAATAAAAATTAACCCAAATCCAACAACTAACCAATTGCTATATTATATTTTTGTTTTGGTTTTTTAGCTAGAACACCATCTAATATTTTTATTTAAAAATAATAATCTAAGTAAGATAAATGAGTTAAAAATGTATGAGTTATTAACTAATACACAATTAAATGAATTCATAATAAACTATAATTGTATAAATTAATTTATAGAGTTTAAAAAAATTAACATTTGATATATGATAAAATTAATCGGATATCTTATTTCTTTTAATTTTTTATTTATCTTAAAGAATATGTGTCATCTTACTAACTATGGTTACGAAGTATAATAATTCCACTATAGTGGATGTGATAATTTCCCTATCTACGAATTTATTTAAGACCCTTCCAAATATCTCATTATTTTTAAATATGCACTAAAGATAAACTTATAATTTATTTATATATAATATAAATGACAATTATCCCATACAACAGTGGTGGAATGAAAAAAAAAAAAAAACTTTACAACCATTGTTATATTTTATCTTTGAAAATATATTCTACGAGATACAGTGTCATCCCACTAACCTTGTTTAGAGAATTTTTTTCTTTTCATCGCTCGTGTATAGAATAATTATCTTAATATATAATTTATATATTATATATATAAATTATATGTAAAAAAAATTAGTGCTAAGATAAACTTACAAATTTTTAAGTAATAGCAAAGTATAACAGTTTATCAATAGTTTTTGGATAAATATTTATCCAATTCAATCAGAATTGTTTGGATTGCATGATTAGGTTATTTTTATCATGATAAGAACAAGAAAATTAGAACTTATTTACAATAAAACAAGAAAAGGAAAAGAAAAGATAAAACTATAATTTTTTTTTTTAATTTTGGTTTAACACTGTTCTGTACATTTAAAATCTTCAGAATAAAAGAAGATTTCTAGTTAAACCCTAATTAAGAAAAATCAAAACTAAAACCTAGATATTCCATTGAAATGATCTTCAAGCTTTCCTATGCTTTAAAGTTACCCCTCTTTAAAAATTTTGCTGTCATTTAAAGTTTATAAAAAAGGAAATATAAATCAGTTTGGTGGGAATCTAATGCCAATTAAGAAAGAAGTTTTCTCAGCATCCAAACAGGTTGAAGAAAAGAACAAAAAGGAAAATAACGTTAACCTGGATTAATCGAGAGGGATCGATTTTAGGTTGTGCATGGCCTCTTCTTGCCGCTGAGAGGCGAGGAAGGCAAGATCGGCCTAGAAATAAGACCATGTCGAAGCGACGTCGTCTATTTACATAAAAAACTGCACCACGAACGCCTCCTCCAAATACCACAATTTGGTTCTTATTCTTTTTATCAGCAGATGCGACTCTTCCTCTCGTATCCTCAAAACCTGACTGTGAGCTACTCTCTCTACTTTCTTCTTCTTCATCTGCACTACCACCGGCCTCGGTGACTCCAACTCCACCTCCTCCGTTGACGACTCTCCACTCTCCACCTCCATAAGCGGCAGCTCCTTCTTCGACTCCATCAATCAAGACGTACGGTAGTATTGTCGTTATAGCTCTGATTCTTTGGTTTTGTTTTAAGGGTGGTGTGGCGGGGGAAATTTACAGGAGTTAAAGAGCAGGGATTAAAACGGTTCGTTTCGAAGGGTTTGGCAAATTATGCGGGGAAAATACTTAGAGAATAGAGTGAGAGAAAAGGCCAGTATCACGTGGTTGACTAAAAGGACGTGTGTGAAAGGGAGACAAATCTTAAAGGTTCAAAAACCATTGCCTATGACTAATTTAGTAACCAAACAAGGCAAGGAGATTTTTCGAGGGGTTCTAATTATTAGCCACGTCACATAATAATGCCACGTCATAAGGGATTAATTAAGAATAAAATCTCAAGATTTTTGTTTTAATTTTTTGTTAATTAAATCTAATGGGAATGTCTAAAAAATAAGTATTAGTGCAGAGGGTGGTGGAAGAAAAAAGAGTAGAGATTAGCAATAGTATTACAGTGTCAAATCTTACTTGGCATGCATGATTGTGCAATTAAGAGTGTTTAAATATTTGGTGAAGTACACGTGGCAATGAATTGAGGGGCATGGGATATTGAGGGAAGGAGGTTAATTACCTAGGAACACGTGGCAAGGAAATTGATTTTTTTTTTTTTTTAATAAAAATGTTAATCAGGAACCCTACTTAAGATTAGGAGAGAGCAAAGGTCACCTAGCGATCGTCTTGAATTAAAAAAAAATTTAAATTAATTTTACATTTTGTGATTTATGATAATTTAAATTTTTTATAATGGACACTTTCAGACTGATCAACGGTCTTAAGTATATATCTATCAATTTAAAATGAAAAATTGAAATCAAGAGATTACTTTTGAATCGATTTTTAAAATGAATAATATACATTTATATGTAAATAAAATATATAGTATTCGAACTTTTATATTTTAAAATTTCTTTTCATATTTATCAAACTTGGTTATGTGAATGTAACTTTTATTTATAATATTGAAATAGCACTGTCTTGAATGTTTATATTGAAAATTTCAAAATCTAAAGTTCGATCGTAGGCCTCAGAGTTAATCTTAAAATCAATCTTTGAAAATCTTTAATACGTTGATGGTCCAAAACCTTTAAAATCGATCATCCATAAGTGATCCATGATTTTTAAAAACTGCCAGTCTGCCACCCAAGATCATGTTCACCAATGGTTAAAGATGATATATATATATATATTGAATTTTTTTTTTAAAAGAAAAAACTGAGAACTGTATTGCTAATGCTTCCAGGAAGCAGCATCAGCAGCTCCTGTGCTTGGTACCATCCAAGGCTTTGAAACCTCAATGTCCAGAAACAAAAATCCTTAATGATAGACATATTTGACCATAATAAAGTCAAGTCATTCACATTTTGGTACTAATATGATGCCACGAATTCTTAGTTCATCCAGTGATCACATTATCAACCCACAACTAGCCACTTCATTAGCATCTTGGGAAAAATACATGACATCATCCCTCAAAACGGTGGAGCTAGAGCTAAATGACCATAATTCAAATATTTTAATCTCAAAACAACAAAATTGATCAATTAACATCAAATCCGAGAGTAAAAAAAACATATAGCGACAATATCCAGTACAATAAAGATCTAGAAACAAAACTCAAAACATGTCTAATAAGGAAGAAGGCAAGTTTCAAGCAGAGGCTTAAGGGTTCCTAGTGGTGGTAGTAGCCTAAGGTCTTACTCGTCTTCCTCTTCATCACCGTCTCCGCCAGCAGCCTTCTTGGCGGCTGCTCTCTGGTTCTTTCTCTTCACTCTTCCGGCGCGGCCACCTCCAAATGGACTTGTCAGAGAGAAGTCGATATGTTTTTGGGAGTCAACCCTCACCATGAAGGATGGGATGTTAACGACCTGCCTACCAACCCTATCGAGGTAAGACCAAACGTCAGGATACAACATTCGGAGCATCTATAATATCCTTTGGACAACCAAAAGTATGTATCGATAAACATATTCGAGTAGGCTTACATATATGAAATTGCTGAAACATATCACGTATAGGAATATGCAAAGCACAAGGAAATAAATCACAATCAGCTAGGGGATTTTTTTTTTTTTTTTTTTTTTCAGAAAACTAGTTTCAGTTGATCAGATAAATTGTTCAAAAGAACAAATGTTCTCTAAGTTTATATCATGAAAACATACACCTCTAAACCAAAGCAATGTTTTAACCGATGAAGCAAATTTCATGCACTGTGAAAATTTCCTAATAAAACATCCTTTTCAAACAAACAGTCATCGTTTATGAACACATTACAGAAGATGTCTGGCACACATGGAAATGAACATGATAAACAGCCAAAGAAAAACAAAAAGTGAACCTTTACCTGATATGCCTTTGCCTAATCAACACGCGAGCATGGTGAATCGACTTGGCCATACCAGACTTAAAAACAAGTGTTTGCAGGCGGCGTTCAAGGAAGTTCTCAACGGTCAAAGCCAAGACATAATCGAGCTTGTTCTGGCTCTCATCCAAAAGTCCATACCTATTCATCCTACGAAGAAGGGCTTCACCTTCAAAAATACGACGAGGGTTCTTCTCATCAAGAGTGAGAAGATCCCTAGCAGCATTTCTGATACGGCTCAGAGCATACTGAACCCTCCACAACTCCCTCTTACATCGGAGCCCATACTCTCCTACAAGCCTCAACTCAGCATCGAGACGTTCCTTCTCATATGGACGCCTTGGCTTCTTAAATGTCTTTCCATCTATAACAACACATCAATTTGACCAATATATGAATAACAATAATAAAAAGAAAAATACTATAATTTGACAACTTAGTAATTCAGAGACAAATAACCTAACCTCAAATGAAGCTAAAACAATTATAAAGCTTATTGGTATTTGATTTGTTTGGAGCTCAAATTTGGAATCTTTCTAACAGTTATTAAGTAAGTCATACTATAATCCTCTCCAGATTTACCCAAATAGCATTCTAATAAAGCAAATCTACAGGTAACAAATAGATCAAAGCGGCTAATAATGCCTAAAAATACAGCAAAATCCAAGCTAAAGATAATTTCTAGCACTCAGAACTACAGTAAGCTAAATAAACCCACCTACATTGCTAAATAAAAATGAGACAATATATTATAATAGATAAATAAAAACACCCAATTATGAGAACCCAAAAACAATTAAACTGGAAAGACGAAAACTTTTCATAGTAATAATACACACTCAATTGAAACTACAGATATTAAGAAGAAAGAAGTAAAGAAAAAGAGAAGCAAAACAAAGAATGAGGCTAGCTTACAGTTGCGGTAGAAACTGACGTGAACCATGGCGGCGTCGGCTTCTCGTCAAAGGCGAGAAAGAGAAAAGGTTAGGGGAAAGTGGCTAGAAATTAAAGGAGTGATCAACATGGAGGGGAATCCTGAACCCTAATGTAATTTTATTTCATTTTTAGGGCTTTTAATGGGCTTAGCTTTTTGGGAAAGGTTGATTTGGGCCTCTTGGGTTTGTCTTTGTGAAGTCTAATCTGAGCCTTTGGATCTTTTAATTTTTGGTATGATGCGTAAATAAAACATGAATACGGTGCGTTTAATAGATAAAAAGTAAAAATTCATTAAGATGCTTAATATATTTTATATTTATATTTAAAATTTTAATATATTTAATAATTTGTATTATGTTTATGTTTATACGATTAAAAAATAAAATATGATGCATGCATGGATTTCCCAGGATTAATGTTTCAGTTATTGACTGGTGATTCACCAACGAAGCCAGAATTTCAGCTTTCTCCAGGACTGTGTGATGCAGTTATCTCTAAGAAATCACAATCACTACAGCCTGAAACAGCCTTGCCAAATTCTGTCTCACGACCCTTCTTGATATCTATAAAAGGCTTGTCGTCTGCTACCGACAATGGACACCGGAATTGCTTGTTTTGCATGATTTCATTTGAGTTTCTGGATATCTCCTCCACATCGACGACGAATGCCTCACCTTGCTGCTGCTGATCTTCTTTTCCTGGAAATTTAAAATCACTGTAACCAAGCATTGGAATATGATGATCAATGTTTCTGTCAGGGTTGCTTAATGTAGCCTCCCTTTCGTTATAACTATTAAGCAGATAATAAGATAGAGCCTCGTCTTGATCTTGATTAATCATTCCTGCCACCGAAAAGGACTTGGGAGTCTCGTTTTCGTTAGGAACCAAGTATAAATTCTCCGACATTTCATGCTCGGTTCCCTCATTGACGCAACCATGGCTAATAGATGGAATGTCGCCGCCGACAGCAAATTTCCTCGGATGCATCAGCACTTCTAAGGCCAAAAGAGCAAGAGCACAGAAATCAGAAATCTTTGTTCCTGCTTCTTGTTTGCCTGTACAATCCAATTTATAAGGATATTAGACTAAGCTGTTGTAATAAGCACCATAATATGATGGATTTTTAGAGTACCAGGTTATTGAAGAGGAGATTTCTTTGGGTTAATAAATTGTAGAATATGGTCCATTTTTTACATGAAATTGTTCTTTTTAGTACAAAGACGGCAGTGGTCTGGGGATAGGTAAGAGATTGCAGATATTGGGATTCGAATCCTAAGCCTATTGGATGCCACTTTTTAAAAATGACCGCATCAATCAATTTGGCTAAGCCACAAGTTCAAAGGGCTAGCATAAAAAAATGGATTAAATTGTATTGAACATAGGTAGAAAGACTTGGATTTTATTCCATTTCCCTCTTTCCATGATGCAAGAACATAGATTCTTTGAAGGTTCATACTTTAAGCTCTTTGGCTAACCTCTCCATTTCAGTAAAATTTTTTCCTTTAAGCAAAAGAAATGGAGATTTAAGATTGTTAATTAGCTCTACCTTTACGAAAAACCTCAAGTCCCTTAGCCAGATGATGTTGGCAAACCGAAGGTTGCGAAAGTAGAGATGCCAAAAGAGCATGCAATGCTGCAAGCAAGAAATCTGCCAAAGATGGTCCATTGGGTGAGATGAGTTCAGTCTCTTCATCATTTCTCCATTTCCCATTATAAGCATTCACTGCTACATTTATCAGAAGATCATCAACACTAGGTCGTAGATCGGATCTTAAAACACCACCACCCTGCAAGCATAGTTATTAATTACCCTTTATTTGATACATTAAAAAACATACAAATCTGAATGGACAGAGATCCAAACCGATAACGTAGAGTTGATTCTGAGATTGAATTGAGTAAATCGCAACCAAAAAGCAGTTCACACAGGAGTAACATACCCTAGTGAGGAGAGTTTCTAATGCCTTTAATGCAGCAATCTTCAATGATATAGGAGAGGCTGCATATTTCTTTGGCACTTGGACTTCCAAATAGTCCCTATCTTGGTTCTCCTCCTCCAAGGAGTCAGTTGTTGCAGCATGCTTCCTTTTCTTGTCAGCAGGCAGCTTTGATGCTTCAACTGTAGCAAATTTTAAGTCAAGGCTGAATATTTCTTGCTTATTTAGATACCAAGAGGCATCCAAATCAATAAATGCATTGTTGGTGAGTTCTTCAGCAATGTGTAAGGCTGCTCCTGCATAGGATAAAAGTTCGCTTTATGCATACCAGTGGACTTAAATTCCAGGGTGCATATATATATAAAATATTTACAGCAATTTACAATATATATATATATATATATATAAAATATTTACAGCAACTTACAATCCTGGCAAAAGTACAATCTAACATATGCCAAATATATGGTGAGACAATTTGGAAAAGAGGAAAGGAAGTTAAACATAGAAAATCAATGTTTCTAAGAGCCTGTATGTTCTCTAAAGTATTCATGTCTAACACTTGTGCTTGACATATATTTGGACATGGGTATAGAGATATGATTCTCCAAATATGAAAAAAAAGCTTTAAAAAATTGAGCATACTCATGTGAGAAACATATGTATATCCAACAGTAATGGTAACAT
This sequence comes from Adansonia madagascariensis, assembly GCA_038381835.1. Classification (NCBI taxonomy): domain Eukaryota; kingdom Viridiplantae; phylum Streptophyta; class Magnoliopsida; order Malvales; family Malvaceae; genus Adansonia; species Adansonia madagascariensis. Next base: position 1,659,895 of record JBBYHL010000022.1, read on the forward strand.
AGCAGAAAATCACATTTTCTACACAAGAAAGTTAAGCAAACAGGCTTGAATGGTCATGCTGAAATCAGAAAGGAAACATCCTGGTTTTTACACCATTATTCAGATTTTTTTCCCTTTAAATCCAATGTGGACTAAGCAAATGCATAGTCATTAATATCAAGACTATAAAAAATAAGGACAAAAGATAAAATAGAAGCTTATTCAATCCTGTTTTACACTCTTCTAATTTAGCATCTGTTGGAATTTTATACTTTTATCAGAAATAATTTTGTTTTTCATCATTAAAGATACCCAATTAGAATCTATAACAGTAATTCAAGCACTGTAGATGTAAGACAGAATTGCAAATAAGTAAGGATATGGTAGGAATTAATCTAGAAATTTTGTTCGCTGCATACCAATGCCCATAGATATAAGCAAAGTCCTTATGATGAAGTAAAGTTTTGTCCTTAACACTGGCAATGCACATTTTTTGAAGCAATCTTTAAGGAGTCTGATGACATATCCAGCATGTGGCAATAGTTGGCTGCAACATTGTAATATAGAAGCAGGATGTTATCATCAAAAACTAGAAGAATACATATGAAATATAAAATAAAATGGTCAAATCTTCACTTTCCTCTTTCATCAACCATGGAAATTCAATTATAAGTTCATAATTAGATGATGTTACTAGTTAATGAAGTGAGAGAGCCCACTCCAATGATCTTGCCTACCTTTCATGGGGTGTTTGGTATCATTAGTGACACTGTTCACTTTTGCAGAAGCATTTGGTGTCACATCACATCTAAAGGTATTGCCCTTTTTGGGCACTCACAGGTCCACAAGATTTTGTCACCCGAGTGAGGCGCCTCCATGTCAACCAAGGGCCTCTCACTCAAGCCACGAAAGGTACACTCTCTGGTGACAAAATCTTACGAGAACTATGTGTGCACAAAGAGGACAATACTTTGTTTGTTGTGTGACACCAAATGCTCCTATAGGAAGAGGTAGGATCATTGGCGATAACAAACACCTCATATGGGATTAGGCAGGACCATTGGGTGAGACCCTAAAAATATTAGTGGAAATGATGAAAATTGCCCTTTTGTCTCCAAAAATCTTTGATTACTGCAATTAGGAAGGAGGCGGTTGGTCTGGCAGTATGCTATAAAGATAAAAAAAAGCAGTTTTGAATCTCCACTTTTCCTTCACCTAGATGTCCCTTTTATGATTGCAGCTAGGAGATCTAAACCATATGACTGCAAAACAGGAAGCTCAGTGCAAACAAATCCTTCATGCATGATTGCCATTGAAGACTTCAATGAAGCTCGAGAGAATGAGCCATGCAACGTCAGCACTCTCTTCACAAGAGTTAATAATTGATGAACGGGAACAATCACCTGTTCAAACAACAGAATATGATTCCACCCACTGGATTAGAAATTGTGATCGAACAAAAGCTAGAAAAAAGGTTGTCGTTGAAAGCATTGATCAAAATAATTGTTAGATTACCTGAACAGGATAAGAGTTTGTCAGCATTGTGCTGCAACAAAGAATTAGTGTTGGGATTATGGATGTCAACAATTTCTTGGATTTTCTTGCTTCTAGATATGGTGCTCTTTCTGAAGCTAATGGATCTAAATCTGGAATAAAAAATATGATTCTCTAAGGATCCTTCGAATACATAAAAATCTTGAAAAAAAATTGAAACATACCCTTGTTAGATATATATACTCATTACCAACATTCACATAACCAAGTCCGAGTAATATAGAAAGCAGCAATAGGGCAAGAGCAAGATTAGTGTTTTTTTTTTTTGTTGCTTACCTTGTTCCAGACATTGAAAGACATCATTCAGGTGAATTTCAATTGATTTTAGTAAATCTTGCATCATAACGAACCAGCTATCTTTGTCACCTCTTGATTTCGGAAGGGATGCTAAGAAATAAGCATATCTCTATACATTGAAAATCAACAAAAGATATTGACTGATATATCAAAATAGAAATCTTTGATTCATATGAAACTTATGCATGCAGATGTTATTTCATGGTGTGTTCGAAAACTGCGATCACCTTCATCATACTAGAACTGCACTGGCCTGAAATAATTTTCGAAACAATGATAGCTTCAGCCTGTAAAAAAGATAATTTGCAGTCATTTACCAATTGAGATAAGCTAACTATCAAGGCCATTCAGTTGTAGTCAAGCTTGAAGAACAATCAGTTAAAGCGACTTGAAGTTTCAACAGGCCATGGAAATATAGAACTTTAGCTTACTTTTTCATAATGAGGAAGAAACGATGATGGGAAGAAATCAATTATGGTGCATAGCACTGCAACTGCTCCATCCTGCAGAAAACAAATCTCCATTTTTGAGATAGCAAGAAAGAAATATACGCCAAAGTAACTAACTGAAGGTCATATCTCTGTCATTAGCTATGTTACTCTGACTCTTCGTTCTTTTTTTTGAAGTTCCCATATCAGAAGCATATCTGGATACGAGTGTGGAATATGATCTTTCAAGAATCTTTCAAACATATGAAAATACTGAAAAAAAATTGAATATACCAGTGCCGGACACTCCAGTCTAAGTACCATGGGTCGCTAGGACACAAGCTAGAAATGGATAGCCTTTGACAGTACTAAAGACTGAGATATTGTGGCAATCAAGCATTTCCAAGACTGATGAAAGTAATAAATAGCTTACCAGTACAACCTCTGAGAATTCATTATCCAATAGAAGCTCCAAAACTGGTTGAATGAGCTTCCCAGCTTGGGCTGTTACATCTTTCTTGACATTTGAATATTTACCCAACCTGAAGCAGGAAAATTAAGAAAATTTTTAGCATTGGAAAGTTTGGAGCTATGGAGTTTGTGTTTACAGTAAAATAAAACAAGAAAATTTCAGAAAAAGATTGATGAAAAACCTCTTTAACAGATCCGACAGGGAAGCAAAAGTGGCAATCTTAATAGAAGTATAATCTGATGCTGGCTGTTTAAATCACAAGAAATTCCACCATGCTAGAAAATTAGGAACCATACGAAGATACAACTACAAAAATTAATAACCATATGAAGATCAATCAACTGGACTTTTTCGCTTATCTTAAAGTATTTGTATCTAATATTGGTGTCCAATAAATATTCGATCATGGATATGAGGTATAATTCTTAAAATATATAGAAAAATTTTAAAAAAAAATTAAATATATCTGTGTAAGATATATTCATGTATACGACACTTATTTCGAATCCAGGTAAAATAGCTTATTTTAAAAGGTGTAAAGCACATATTTTTTTTGGCAATGCTATAGAAGTGGAAGAAAAAGAGCTCATGCCTGGATATTTGTTAGAAGTTTGTCGAACCAGACAGGGTACGATGCTAGTAAACGGTCGGAGCTGCATTCTTGGCAAGTCACCCCTAGTAAACATATTCCGCTCCAACGTTTTTGTGACTGTGTGACAGAATTACCTCAATAAACAATGATTCATTGAAGGAATCGATAATTTTCTTTTTCAATGAAAACCAAAGTTTCTTCAATTCGAAGTACAATCAATTTGGGAAATAAGAAAATAGTAGTAGTATGTAACTTT
>JBBYHL010000022.1:1684512-1699042 GCA_038381835.1 Adansonia madagascariensis
AAGGGATTTAACCTCAAGGATATATGAAGAGAATGCATATATACACACACACATATATGTATACAATTTCTAGAAATTACTTTGAGTTGGTCAGGTATCTTAATTTAAGCATTGCAAAGTGAAAGCGTAGATTGCCTAACCCTATTCAACATAATTCATGGTTCTCTAATGGTAGTCAGAAACATTAATAATCAAGTTTATACCTAAAAGGGATTTAACCTCAAGGATATATGAAGAGAATGCATATATACACACACACATATATGTATACAATTTCTAGAAATTACTTTGAGTTGGTCAGGTATCTTAATTTAAGCATTGCAAAGTGAAAGCGTAGATTGCCTAACCCTATTCAACATAATTCATGGTTCTCTAATGGTAGTCAGAAACATTAATAATCAAGTTTATACCTAAATACAATATTAATAAAATTTATATATTATTTACTGTTTATGAATAGATTTATATTACTTATTAATAAGTAAAATTATGTATATTTAATTTTAAAGACTTTTAAAAAGAATTTATACTTACTTATCAAATAGTATCATATGATTTACTAATAGTGTTTAGATTTATACACCGAGAATGTGTAAAATAAAAATCTATATTAGTATTAAGTCACATGAAAAGTTAAGCTATTTAACATGACAAGTGAATATCACTCTCTATTTTGCTAGCTTAATTTTCATTTCTCATAACTAGATATAGTATCTTATATTTGAAGTCAATGCAATTTAAATATGCACTGGCATCATACATGAACAAATGAGTTTCTTTAAAGGAGCCAACCAAAAAAAAAAAAAATGGAAGTTTTTAAGCAATTTTGCCAAATTTCTAAGGAATGAAAATGATTGAATAAAAGTCAACTAAAATCAGCCCCCAAAGGAGACTTTAAAGTTTAGCTCATTGGGCTTTCATCATTATACCTTTTTGTGCTTTCTTTGGGCTTTTGAGATTTTTATTTTTTCTTTTTTTTTTCGGGGGTTTTTACTTATTTTTAATTGTTATAAGTTTGGATTATGTAGTAAAAATAATAGTTAGTAATTACAAGAATCTATAAATTAGGTTTAAATTTGGGGCTAAAATATTAATATTAATAATATATGACATTGCACCCGAGTATTTGATTTAAGTAATTGATGATGATTTCTTTGTGAAAAAATTATTAAAAAAAAAAGTTTGTGGTAAGAAAGGGGAATAGGGAGAAATGTTGGGCTTAACATTAGATTTGAGATACATTGAAACGGCAACGTTTAATTGGTGTCCGTAACTGGCCGAAACTCGATTCCCCGCCAATGGAATAGCAAAAATCCGGCAGTGAGCCTATAATTATAATTAAGTTCAACTAAAGACGAAAGGGAACCATTAACGCTCCTTTCAAAAAAATACGTCACGCGCTAAAATTAACATAATTTAATATATATATATATATAGCATAAGTTTAATTTTTCAATATAGTAAAATTCATATATAATACATTAGTTATACACTTTTTTTGAAAAAAAAAAAATGTAAACAAGTATTTATACCAGTTTTGTTAACATAGCCTTTTAGAAAATGAATATATTTAAGGAAAAAAAAAACAATTCTGATTGTTGAAATGCACGCTCCATAATGAGAGTGGGATTCTGGCCAACTGGTAAGTAGATAGAGTTTATGTTGGTTAGCTTATCTGTCTTTTTTGTTTCTCTTTCCCTTCTTTCTTGATCATGCTTAAGCTCTTGGTCGTCTGATCAACAGCAACAACAAAAACAACAGGTTTGTAAATATTTCTTCATTTTAACAAAGGCTTCAATTTTCCCTTCTTTTTCATGCAAATTCATTGATACCCAGTTCTTCTTTTCTGCTCATTTTATCATTTTTCCCGTGATTTGTTGCATACTTTAAGCTTTTTTTTTTTTTAAGTTTTTCAACAAAGCTAATCAATATATACTATCAAATAATTAGTCTCAAGCATGTCTATGACAATTAGTAGCTACATTTCTTAAAGTTATTTGCATAGAAATTGGAAATTCAGGGCCTTTACATTGTTATTTGGTGGACAAATTTTGGTTGTTTCACTTATTATTAACCCCCATTGTTGATCAAGTATGATCATTTTTTTCTTTTTAATTCTTTCTTTTTTTCCTGGTTTTCCTCTTTCTGGTGCCCCTTTTCCAATGAAATATCATGATGTGTTTTTTTTTTTCCTTCAAACTAAAAGGAAGATTGAATATTGATTTTTTTAAAATATACATTTTTATAGTTAAGTACTTTAAGTTGTATGCTTTAATGGTAAGTTGAACCCTTTTTTTGCACTCTAGCCAAAATGTTTGATAATCTTGCTTCACGCTTTACATTGTTTGACTTGCATTGTTGCTTTCAATGAAAGCTAATTAAAGTGTTCTTTTTTTGGCTTTGGAGGATGGAAGGGCTAATGGCTGTCTCCAAGGCTCATTCCCTTTATTACTTTATTTTACTTGAATTAAGATTTGTCGTGGGTGCATTTAAGCATATCTTGGAGTAGATTAAGGCACCTTCCTTGGGATTACAGAGTTTTGATCCACTTTGTAAATAGCTTTGTCATTTTAATAATGGAAAGTTGGATATGTTAATGTTGTAAAAAGTTGGCTTTTTTCTTGAAGTATTCTTGTTCGACAATCATGTCTAATGCATATTCGGACATGCTTATGGAGATGTTACCCTCCAAGGACCCTCCATATACATGGAAGAACTAAGAAAAAATTGAACAAACCCTTGTCAGACACTATTCGATACCTACACCCAAGTCTGACTGACATTGCTAGTCAAAACTAGAAAATCAGCTACCATAAAAACAGCATGGTATTTTTCATTAGATTCTAGAAGCATCCATGAATATTTTTTTTTTTTGGGCTTTCATTTGATACCTATGCATGGATAGATGAGAGCTTAGGAGTTAGGACCACTGAGGATTATTGACCTCAGAATCATCCACAAGTATCACTGCCTCAAGACGATAATGCCTATTATCTCTTTCTGACATTACCCTTATCTTAGCTATGGCTCTAAAACAAATGCCCTTGTCCTCGGAATTGCAAAGGTTTCGGCATTATAAAGTGTTGAATGACAATATTTTATTTCTGCATTATCAAGCTACCGTCACCTAAAGTTTGGTTCTAAAATTTTATTTAAATGACTGTGAAATAGGTTCTCTTTTGGCTGGCTTTAAGTGAAATTTTAAGACAATGTACCCTGGAGGTTACACAGCCGAAATCACAAGCTTATCTCCAAAAGCTACCGAGAAGGATGTTCATGACTTTTTCGCTTACTGTGGTTCGATTGAGCATGTTGAAATTATCAGGTAGTCTTTTGCTACTCCACAAATTACTCTCCATGATGGTGTATTTTCATGATTTTGTTCGGATTTATTGTGTATTTATAAATTTGTTTCACTTATTGCTCACTGGTTCTTTCAGGGGGAAAAAGAAGAAGGAAAAAAAAGTCAAAAGCTACGAGGTCTTTAGTCTGAAATGATTTCTTGTTGGATAATCGATCATTTTGATCTTGATTTTTATGGAAAATCAGTATTTTTTTTTTAGTAGAATTTCTTCACATTATGATTCCTGTAATTTGTACAAATCTAAGTTAGCAGCAAGTTCCTTTATTGTGACTGGTTTCTTGAATCAAGAAGGGTTTTATAATCAAGCTGTTTAGTTTTACATATTGTTTACCAACTCTTTTTGGAAAAGTCAAAAGCGAGATTTCTTTTGTCTGAAATGCTTTCTCGTAGGATAACTGGTATTGGTATTTGCGATCTGATTAAATATAACAGAATCTGCTCAGTTATATGAATACAATTCCATATTCTGTACAAACGTACCAGCTAGTGCCATTTTCCCTTGCCTATGACATATTTCTAAAGCTAATGAGTGTCTATGATAATCAAGATGTTTAATGGTACCTTTTAAACATACGATGAAGAGTAACCAGATTCTGGTGCTGATAGAAGTAGGTTCTGGAGTGTTCATGTGAATCTCATGCACATGTAGTGACTGATTGCTCATTATAGTAGGTGTGCCACACTTGCCGTGCATGATTTCTTTGATTCTGTTACTCAATATTCATGCTTTATTGACGAGAGCTGCTTTATTTATTGAAAACAGATGCGGGGAATATGCTTGTACAGCTTATGTGACATTTAAAGATGCCTATTCACTGGAAACTGCTGTCTTACTCAGTGTAAGCTTTGATTCAAACTTCCAGAGAGGGAAATAAATGTCATTTCTTTTCTAAAAGGGAAAGAAAAAATCGTGTCTTTTAGTTACCTCGATGGTTCTGACCTTTTCCTTGATATCTTTGTTTTGATTTTGACATGTGACAATAATGTCCTGTGAGCAGCATAATTTATTAATATGGTATGAGTATCAGCCTACGTAACCAGAAAAATAGGTTTCCATGTAAGGCTGCAACTCATTTGGTGTTCTGTCTAACTTGACTTTAGCATTACCTATGTTGCTCTGGTGCTTCATTTTTTTTGAAATACACATATCCGATGCATATCCAGACATGGATATGGTATATGATCCTCTAAGGACCCTCCATATGCATAGAAATCTTGGAAAAAATTGAAATAGCCATTTCCGACTCACAGCCGAGTCCGAGTAACATGGGGCATAACCATAGAGAAATTATTATCATATCATCAACTTGTGTCTGTAGAAAATTTAAAACTTTGTTTGCATGTCCTTGTCTATTCGAGGAATTTGGTATAAGATCTGCTGCATCAGCTTCATTTGACTTAGCCTAGAAGTCGAAAACGGGTAATAGTTATACCACTTAATCAAAACAAGTTGGTCAATTTAAACTTTGTTTCTTGAAAGGCAAGTAGGTTGCCCTTGCATCTCTTTGAAATTGCATGACTGATATAAGATACATGGTTTAGAGATTTATATCACAAAATAAATTCTTGGATGTTAATAAAAATAGTTGCATCCTGCCTTCCTGATTTTTTGCAGTTAATTTGTCTCTCATTACAGCCCAAAATTTGATTTGTCAGGGGGCTGCAATTGTTGATCAGTCTGTATGCATATCGAGGTGGGGTTCGTATGTAGAGGGTTCATATCCTTGGGATGGTTCTTCATGGAGGACTCAAGAGGATGCTAGCTCAACACCAGCGGTATGCATTGATTTCTTTAATAAGAAGAGCGAGTTGCTTACTTTGTTTCACTGCCCCCATAAGCACGTTATTTATTAGGCTATTGGCAAGGGATTCCAACATGGGTGTGTGATTTTGATACCTTTCTCATTTGCTTTTAGAAATTCCATGGTTGGTACATCCTATGTCACTCCAATTCTTCATTTGTTTTTAAAGTATCAATATCCGATGCGTACCAAGACATAGTTACGGAGATATGACCTTTCAAGAACCCTTCAAATACATGGAAAAACTTTGGAAACTTTGAACAAACCCATGTCAGACACATTGTCTGTATCCAACACTCACACTCAAGTCCGAGTTACATAGGGTATATCTTTAATTTTGTGACATTAAAATAGAACTTCATGTCTGGTTGGTATAATTTTGAATTTGTTGGGTATCCAACTGTGAAGAATGTGAAGTACAGGATAGTAAGCTAATATAAGTGTTGAAGACAAGGAATAAATTGTAATTTCCTCGAGGTCATTTCAATTCTGAGTTTAATGTGCAATAAATTGTAATTTCCTCATGATCATTTCTTCCTAACGGCTGAATTGATTATAATATCTACTTACTTAGCAAAATAAGTAATCCAAGCTAAAATGGTTTGATGGTCTCACTTGCCTCCTTCCAATAATTTGATGAAATATTTTCTCGGCAAATTCTTCGTAATATTTGATGTGTCTCTCATGGAATGATTTTGCTTTAAAAAATAAGGTATTTTATTTGCAGTTTGAGTTGCTCTTTATTAGTTCATCGAGCTAAACTTTCGATAGTCTTAGCAGGTTGCTCATATACACCAATTTGTTTCAACTCCTGGAGAAGCTGTGACTGTTGTCAAAACAATGGTAGCCAAGGGATATGTTCTGGGCAAAGATGCCCTTATCAAGGCCAAAGAACTCGACGAGTCCTATCGGGTCTCTGCTACTGCAGCGGCCAAAGTTGCTGAGCTTAGCAATAGAATTGGCCTCACCGATAAGATCAACACCAGCATGCAAACTGTCAAATCAGTGGATGAGAAGTATCATGTATCGGACATCACCAAATCTGTTGCATCAGTTACTGGGACTGCAGCACTAACAGCTGCAACTTTTACGGGGAGAACTGCAGTAGCGGCTACCACTGCTGTAGTCAATAGCAGCTATTTCGCCAAGGGAGCGCTCTGGGTTTCCGGCATTTTGAGCCGTGCAGCTCAAGCAGCGGCTGATCTTGGTAGCCATGGAAATAAACAAACAGAAAGTTAAGTTTCACATAACAACCTTTCTTTTGCATAAAAATAGTAGTCTATCTAATTATACGTAACAATGCAATGACAATGACTTAAAAGTCTAGCCCTGCTCTAATTTTAACAGGTTAGACGGGTTTAAGTGTCGGATTTCTTCGTGATATTGAGTGTTTATTCATTTAATTTGATTTGGTGCATAATGTCACGGTCCTTGACCAACCTGTGCAAGATATCTTCCGTTTTAACCCATTAGGCTTCACCAGTTTGTTCACTAGAATTGTCTCGTAAGATGGAAGATAGTGTGAATACTTATATACTTAGCCAATTTTAATACACAACCAATATGGGATTTATGACTCTTCTAAGATCATGACACATATTATCATGCTTTAACATGTCTGAGTGGAAAGGAAATGTCACATGTCCACCACTTCCCTCGAATCTGGATTCTTATGTTTGATGCTGACCTCATTTTGTGATTTGGGGGGAATGGATCCGATGTTGGAGTCCTAAGTTTGCTGAAGAAATTGACTCGTGTACAGTTTTTTATTAACATGATATAAAACACGAATACGATATGAATATACGAATTTTTAGATTTAATTTTTGGCTTGTTCTGCTCCATTAAATGCGTGATTGTGATCTCGTATCACACCATGACCAAAGCATGTTCATGTTTCTTCTCAAATTGTGATTTCAATTTAGGTCATTGTCCCGTCTTTTAGTTCATGCTTGCTGCTGTTTGAATATGAATCACAGTGTGTTCTATTTGGAACGTGATGCATAAAGGACTGATTGAAGGTTGGCCTGGCCCAGCAATTAGTTGTGAATTCTTTGAGCAATTGACTGGTCTTGTAATGCAGCTAGAAAGCCAAGATGGTCGACTACCCTTGCGCAAAGGTTAGCATCCAAAATAATTCAAGGCTCGAGCAGTTCAACAAGCTTGGTTCGTATATGATAGTCTTTTTATTTGGACGGATTCGAATCATTATTCAAGCAATAAAAATAAATATTTTAATTAAATTTAATTATAAAAGTAATTTTAAAGAATTTTTTTAAAAGAATAAAATGAGTTTATAGATAGGTTCGGATTAAGTTTGGATAAAGTAATTAAAAAAATTAGATCAGATCTAAGTTTAGATAAGATAATTGAAAATAGTTTGAATAACGACCCGACCGGTTCATCAACATTTCTGATCCAAAACGAGAATTCTGGATTCAAACACTTTTTTTTTTTTTTAATCTTTCTATTCGTTATTCAAATGTACAGAGAAATTAAGCTTTGGAGTGGGTCTCACTCTCTTTAATTTATTGTCAACCAATGTCTAATTTTCTTAAAGCCCTTTTCTGGAGGTAGCAGAAATAATTAGAATCTAAAAACCGGTTTGAAAAATCCGAGTCTCAATCAACTAAAAAGTCGAAGATTGAATTTGAAATAACTTTAAAAAATATCCGAATTCAAAAAAAAAAACATGAATTTGAAATAATTCAAATTCAGAATCAATCTGATCCAAATCCATAATAACCTAAATTTAGTATTAAAAATATAAATTTTTATTATCAAATTTATTTTATCTAAACTTAAACCCGAGATAACATGGCTTGAGAAATGATTCAAATTCAGATAATTTAAACTGAAAATGTTTCAAACTCACCCATTTGCCACGTCTCCTTTCCTGTATGCAATCAAGCACTCCCCGATGGCTACACTCTAGCTGAGTATCATGTCTCAATTATGGACTAACTTTCGCCTTAATTCCCGAACCAACGCCATCTTAAAAAAAAAAAAAGAAAAGAAAAATCTAAAGTTTCTCAATGCAGAAAAATAAACTAACCAAATGCTGGTTTTGAAAGGAATTTCATATTGGTAAATCATATTGCAATTTTGAACAGATTATGTAAAGTAATTTTCCTTTGTTTTTCAGAGAACAAAATTCGGCCAAATGTGTCATTTTCAAAAGATAAGATTTGGCCACAAAAAATAATAATAATAAGTATAATTCCAAATCATAATCAAACAGCTTGGGGCAAACTTTTCTTTCTTCCCTAAGATTTTGTGCTACAAGACAAATAGAACCAATATCAAGCTTTGATACGTTTTCCATTTTAATATAAGGTCGTTTCATAAAGATGGGGCCTTGTTAAAATGCTTAATATCTAAGATTAGATCTACTCATGTGCTAGGTAATTGTTCGGTACGCTAGGTTTAGTTAGTATCGGTTTGAGTTTAAGCAAAAACTTTTGTAATTCAAGTTTGTTTTGCCTAAATTAAATTACTATTTAAACAATAAAAAAATTATTTAAATTTAATTCTATTAAAATAAAAATTATTTTTTATTTTTATATTATTTTAAATTATAAAATAAATTTTTTTTGAATTATAACCTAACATGAGCCATGAACACTTCCTATTAATGAAACTGTTTCTGGGAAACATTTATGGCAGACATCTGTTTTGAAATGGTCTGTTCATAATTTGAGCTGCTATCTTCTAAACACTAATTTCCTTCCAATGTGTAACAACCAAAAACTTGAACATGATTGATTGGATGTAGGAGAAAATGGTGCTTAGCTTGTGATTTTACCCCCCAAGGCCCCCATGAATGTGAAACAATGACGTGATTATGAAATGGGAGATGAAGGAAGTGAAGAAATAAGCAACAGTTGTTTTGGCTTAGTCTTGGTTGTATTATTTTTAGTGTCCTCTTATTAATGGCACATAGCTAGTATCTAATTCTTTTAAATATCTCACGCATAGATTTGCTCATAGATCAAAAGAAATTAAATTTTGACTTAAAAAATTTTAGATCTTTCAATTTTCGAATAAATTTATTTATATGATCATCAACTAAGTTTTAATGATTAAAAACAAACATCCAGATAGCTTTTAATATCTTAGCTTTCTATGACTTATGACTCAAACTTAATTGAATTACAACTCAAAAAATTTTAAATCTCTCCATCTTTAAACAAGTCTACTTGCACTATCCTTAGCTTTTCCCCGGGGACTATGAACCAGCATCACCCTATGCAAATTTCAAATCAATATCCAACAGATAGCTTCGAAATCGTAGCTTCCTTTGGCTGAATATAGCCCTTGACATTACCAGTCAAATTTTGATTAATTTTTATCTTCTTTTTCGCCTTATAGGAACGCCAGCTAGAACTGCTGTTATTTTCATTAATGAACGCATTTGACAAATTAAGCTCTTTCCATCAAGAAATGAGATTAGTTTCTGTCAAATTGATTATATATATATATGTTACTGCTAGGGGAAAATTTATTTTTTTAAGGTGAAATGAGAAGAAAAAATGATTTCTTCGTAAAGATAAGTCGACCTATCACAGTTACTTAGATGATTGAATTATTCAACCAAACCAATCCTATAAAATGACATTTGAGTCTTTTATTATTCAACTAATTATGTTTTCACTCAAATTAGTTTTCCTGTTTTGCCTTTTCTCCTCGCTTTAGTTCTAACATCTTTTCCCAGAATTTTTATCCGAGAGGGTCAAATTACTCGAGTTGGGCATTGAATAAAATTTTTTTAAGTTTTAGCTGATTTATTTTTATTCAAATTATTATTTAATAAAAAATTTATTTAAATTTAATTATAAATATATATTATCATTAAAAATAATTTTTATATTTTTTTAAACAATAAAATTAACTGTCAAACTTAAATTAAAAAATTAAAAAAAATTAAATTATCCGTCCGAAACTAATCTAACTCATAGATAACTCTAGGGCTTCTGTTAGTTTCTAAATATGGAAATGGTGTTTTGGATGTTTACCCAGAATTTTGAGGTCTTGCTAGAACTGCCTTGGAAAGCATTTCTAGTTTCTGAAACCCTGACAAGTAGCTCTTTCCCTAGGTAAACACCAAAATTACTATTTGTTTGCAACTACAAATCCAAGAAAAATGAGGTAAATACATTTATGGTCAAAAGATTCAGGAAAGAAAGAAAAGCTATAATTGCATTTCTCTCAAAAGTATAACAATTTCACATTTGTTGGAAAGCCTACAAGTTTCCTTTTGGAAGGAAAACGTAATTATATGTCAACAGCCATAATAAAAGCACATGACTGGTAATTTTGATGAAAACCTGCTTTATAACAATACATTTATTTTCATTCCCTATACTGATATTATACAATGGAAACTCATTACTGTACAAAAAAGCAACTCACCAAAAAAGATTTAGAAAAGAAGAAAGTTGAAGGGAAAATTTTCCGCTTGTCATGCATTAATTTGCAGGCATTTACCTGTGCGACTTTTTTTTACAATAGCATTTATTATATGAAGTTTCATAAAGATGATGGGATGGAAAACTTGTTAGTAGCAGCAAATTGGACAGCGGATAAGTCCATTTTCATTACAATCAGGACACCTTTGAAATCCATACTCACCCTCTTCACCTGCATTTTCTTCAACTTCTGCATCTTCTTCTACTTGATCAACATCTTCATAATACACTTTACAACTGCCCGAACAAGTCTCACAGGGTACAAATCTGATATCACCACAAGCCTCACAAGCTCCGCCATGGATTCCACCACCATCATCATCATCCACCATTTCACACCCTTCAATCGCCTTCCATAGCTGACCTTCTTCGTGCATTTGCCTTATTTCCTCTGCCCCACCAATGTATTTTTGCCCCACAAATACCCCTGGCAATCCACCTTTAAACCCTTCTCCCAGTAGCTCTTTCAGTTCCTCTTTAAACCCTGAATGCATTGAAACATCTCGTTCATCGATACGAACTCGTAAGCTTTTCAGGATCACTCTAACATGACAGCAATCCTCGTATGTCTTCCGAACCCCTCGCAAACTTGTAAAATACACGATAACCTTATCCTTGTTAAGCTTACAATCTGAGACAAAAGCCGCACTTGCTTTATTCTCATAATCTTGCTCTTTTTCAATGTCCTGAGGCCTGAGATCCAAAGGGTTATCAGAAGGAAGCTGTTCAAGCGATTTCCTAAAGCTAGAGATAACTTCAGGATCAAAATCTGTAATCCCTGAATCTGATTTCTGACCATCATCTTCTTCAATTTGAAGCCATATAGGCTTTGGAGACACACTGCCATTTTCTTTTGGAGATAAATTCCTGAAAACATCAAAAGAATAACTTTTAAAATGACGTGGAGGACGAAGAGGACTAATGTCTTCAAGCCCTGCCATCATTTCCCAAGAATTGATTGTTTCAGGCTCTCCAGGGGGAGTCCGGATAGGCGTTTTGGGAACAACTTTTGGGATCTTATCTTCAATCATTTTCGACCAAAGTTCTGCTTCAATTACTTCCATAGCCAACCCTTTACTCTCCTCCTCGAATTCCTTTACATTCCCATTGATTTTAGTGCCGGTTTCGAGGTTGCCCTTAAAGGCTGCAACGTTGATGCTACTACCATTGTTTTGGTGGTTGGCTTCCAGCTTGAGAGTGCCTAAAGTGGTGGATTTTAATGCTACGACATGGTAGCTGTCGCCTTTGTACTGCGCCGGATGATTCACGTGCATTTTATAGCTTCTTTGAACAGGTGAATAAGGAGCCTGGCAATGCCGGCATCGTTTTTGCTTCGAACTAGCACAGCCCATAACATCAAAACAGAGGAAAAAAAAAAAAAGAAACAGGGGGACAGAAAAGGAAAATAAACGAAGAAAATGTGGGAAATTTTGTAATGTGATTAGATGAAGAGATTTAAGAGAACATCCCTGGTTAAATGGACTGGATTTATGTAGTTTTGGTGTATATTAAATTATTAAAAATTAGGAAAGAGATAATCAAATGTTGATCATGCAACGGAGAAGAGAAAAAAAAATTAGAGAATTCATTGGAAGCTTCTCTTTGAGGAAGGATTCAATAAAAGGATATACTTTTCTTCTTCATTTACAGGAATAAGTAGTTTATATAATCTAATAAATTAAAAAAAAAAAAAAAAAAGCCCTTGCAACTTTAGATGGAAAAAGATAAAAACTGAAGATACCCAGATGAGAATTTGGTTTAAACAGCTGAAAAGAAGAATTGGGTTTGGGTGCAGAGATCTTGGGATTTGGAACAGAAGAAAAAGATCATAAAAATGGGTTTTTTTTGAGAAATGATTGGGAAGAAAACAGGAATAAGAAAACAACAAATTAAACAAGAAAATGAAGACAGAGAAGAAGAAAAAAGGGAATGGAAGTCAAAGAAAGAAAGCTAAGATACTTGAATTAAGCAAAAGGATAAAAGGGAAATTCTGATTCTTAGAAAAGATTTGATCATTCAACGTCATCAGATGGAAACAATTTTCATTTTCATCTTTTGTTTTCTCTCTCCAGAAGGGAATTCCAGAGACAAGAAAGAGATGGAAAACCGGTGGTGAATGAGAAACGGAATTATTGTTGAAAGGTAGCTTTAACGAGAAAAAATGATAATGGCCGACTTGCATTGGTTGGTGTTAGAGAAAGATAAAAATTAAAATCCGAAAAATAAAAGATAAAAAAGAAAATAAAAAAAAATTCTTTTATTATTATTATTTTTTTAGAAGTGCTATTCCTTTTTTAAGGTTATTTGAGTTAAGAAATTAAAAAAAATACTTTCTTCATAGTAAAAAAATGAAATATTTTTATTCTCTATAGTAAATAAAGTTTTCATGTTTTCTAGAGATATCACTATTTAATATTAAAATAGGTGTTTTTGCTTATAAAGTTTTTTTTTTTTTTTAAATCTGATTTTAGTTTGTTTAGTTTTTTTTTAAGAAAAAAAAGAAAAAAATTGGGTGTTTAGTTTAAGAAGTAATTAATGATTATTTTTTTATTTAAATTTGAAAATAATGATCCGGAATTTGTTTTAATCAAAAAGATATATAAAAATTTGATAAAGGTTTTAACTAGTAATTTCTTCTGCTATCAATAAAATTTTTTAAATTGCTGAGGAAATATTAATTTAATTGACATGATGTTATTTATAAGCTTTTAAACTTTGATAGAACTTAGATATGTAATATTTTTTTAAATAAATTAATTAAATAAGGGTTAAAAAAATTACGAATAAATTAAAAATATAAAAAAAAATAAAATTTTTAAATTATAACAAAGAAAAGAATTAAGAACCTAAAGTTGTGAAAAGAGATTATGGTTATTACTAGATTTGAAGCTTATCCATAGAACAAACACAACCTTTTGATTTGATTGATCAATTTTCTAAATTTATTAACTTACAAAAGCAAAAATAATGTTCATTATATATTAAAAAACTAGGTTTTAGCTAAAAAAATCACTTAAAAGACTAAATTTTGGAATAAAAAAGATTTTATTATGAAATGCAATAATTAATCATTTTATTTATTATTATTAATGTAAAAATATTATAATATATAATAAATTTAAAAAATAATCTTAATCGCTTATTAACAAAATTTTTATAATGAATGACAATAAAACGTCGGAATTAATGCTTAAATTAAATGACTGTCTGTTTCTTTTCTTAATACTAATGCCACTCTCTCTTTACGCTGCGGTTCACATGCTTTAATCTGACGTCTAATCCATACATTCTCCAATTATTTTTAGGGAATATTGAACGTCCGATGGTTTTTGCGCTACACTGCCTATTGACGCGTGTGGAAATAGAAGTTTAAATGAAGTCCATTACTTTGGAGGTTTTTTTTTTAACTTGAAATGTTTTTGATTAAAAAATAAATAAAGAAACATAACGTTATAAGTTTATTTAATGCAAAAAGAAGAGTTTTGGAAATGGTTTATAAATGGAGAAATGGTAAATTTTCATTTATTTTCCAAAATACTATTTTTTTTGCTTTTTTTTTTTGCATATTATTTTCCTATCAATTTTGTCTTTAACATTTTTGTAATTTGTGACATAAAATATTATAATTGATTAAATTAAAAATGGATTCTATTAGTTTATGGGTCAATTAATTTATAAATGAGATAACATAATCAAAGTAATAATTATATATTATATTAGGAAGTGTAAATATTTTGAGCTAAAGTGGTGGGATGAATAACATTTTCTTTTTATTACTCTTTCCATTGCATTGTGTTTGACCCACTTTTTTTTTTTTTCGGTTTCAAGGAACTCAATTTTAACAATTATTTCTAGTTTGAAAAAAATAAAATAATATCTTGAATTTTAAATAGATA
>JBBYHL010000022.1:1741316-1758264 GCA_038381835.1 Adansonia madagascariensis
TATTTGATGTCAAAATCCTCAGTTGATTTGATGATGTCTTCATATGCAATTCTTCCATCATAGTTCCATACTGAGAATAGATCTCCATTTTTGGTTGCACTTGGAGTCGAATCATGTTTGACACTTCTAGCTCTACGCCGGAAAAGGACCACCATCAACAATGCCAAAGTTAAGACAAGAAATGAAGTTGGAATGAGAATTCTGATTGTCAGGTTGTGCATCACTTTATTGATTATTTCCCTATTCACAGTTGGGGATGATGGAGGGCAAGGAGGGAAGCCAATAATGGAACCACATAAATCCTTGTTGCCCATAAATGACTCAGGTGGAAGAAAAGATAATCCCTCAGGAATTGGACCCCTCAGTGAATTAAATGACGCATTGAGATTCTCCAAATAAAACGGAAATTCGGGAATCATGCCCGTCAGATTGTTTTGACTGAGATCAAAAAATCTTAATTGAGTTAAACTCCCGAATTTGGAAGTTATCACTCCTCGAAGAAGGTTATGGCTAAGATCAATGATTGTGAGATTTGAAAGCTTAATGAGTTCAGAAGGTATAGCTCCACTGATGAAGTTATGGCTCAGGTTAAGTTCGCGTAGTGATAAGTCACCAATTTGCAGGGGAATCTTTCCACTCAAAAGATTGTTTGCCAAACATAAGGACAATAAATTTGACAAATTACCGATTTGAGTTGGAATAGGTCCACTCAAGTTGTTCTGGGAGAGATCCAAGGAATTCAGAGCCTTCAAACTCTCAATCTCATGGGGTATGTGACCTTCCAAAAGATTTCTATCAAGGTACAACATGTTCAAATTGGTTAAATGACACAGAGATGAAGGGATTGAACCATTGAGTTTGTTATCAGACAGAAGCAATATTGTTAAATTCTTTAATTTTCCAATATATGATGGTATGTGACCTTCAAAAAGATTTGAATCAAGGAACAAATATCTCAAACTGGGTAAAAGACCGAGAAATGGAAGGATTTGACCACTGAAGCTATTGTCACCAAGATCCAATTGAACCAACTTCTTAAAATTTGTTATTTCTGAAGGGATGGAACCATTTATTTTATTTTTATAAAGAGAGAAATATTCCAAATTGGATAAATTACCCAAATTTGGAGGGAGTGGACCGAATATTTTGTTAGAACTCAACATAAGAAAACTGAGATTCTTCATATTTCCGATTTCCTGAGGGATTAAACTATTAATTTGATTAGAACCGAGCAAAAGAAATTCCAATTTAGTTAACTGTCCCAAAGAGGAAGGGATGGGACCCGAAAGCCTATTAGAACTGAGGTAAAGAGATTCCAATTTAGTTAACTGACCCAAAAAGGAAGGGATGGGACCCGAAAGCCGATTAGAACTGAGGTAAAGAGATTCCAATTTAGTTAACTGAGCCAAAGAGGAAGAGATTGGACCCAAAAGCATATTGGAGGACAGATCCAGTGTAACCAAATTCGTTAGTCTCCCAATTTCTTGCGGAATGGATCCGTTAAGTCGGTTGCTTCCAAGGAACAATGATGCAAGCTTGGTTAAGTTGCTGAAAGAAGATGGTATTGGACCAACAAGCATGTTGCTTGAGAGATCGAGAGCAACCAAACTCTTTAGGTTCCCAATATTTGGTGGAATGCGACCACCGAGTACGCAGTGGCTGAGATGGAGAATCATTAGCTTTTCCAGGTTCCATATTTGGGGAGGGATGCCTTGTAATGGATTGGAGTCCAAAATCAAGTGGGTGAGATTGGTCAAAAGACCTATAGCTAAAGACATATGTACAATGGAGTTCCTAGTCAAATTTAAAGAAACAAGATTCTTCATGTTCTTAATTGCTAAGGGAATGGACTCAATTTCATTATATGAAACGTCAAGCACCGCCAATTGAGTGAGGTTTCCAAGTGAAGGAGGTAACTCACCTGTGAGACCATTCGAGGACAGGTTTAGGTACTTGAGTTTTGAAAGGGCACCTATTTGAGGTGCTACACTCCCATGGAGTCGACGGTCACTAAGATCAATCTCGATGACACTTCCAGCAGCGTTGCATCTGACTCCAGGCCATCCACAATGATTAGTGTCTTTTTTGCTATAGTTACTCCACCACCCACTTTCCATCAAGGCTTTTGCCTCAGCCACCAGAGATTCTGAATCATTTTTTGTAGCTCTAGTAATTTTAATGGTGCTGATAGAGAGTAAAAAGCAAATTGCGAAACAAGTGCAAACGTTGGATGCCATAGCTATTTAAGTTCAGGATTGAAGCTTACCCTCAATCTGAAGGTTATTTAAAGAAGCCTGGCAAAGATAATATATGTTAATATATTAACTTTTAAGTCTTTAGTCATTGCCTAATACAAATTGATTAGTACATATAAATTGACTTCTCTTCGTCTTTTAAAGTAAAGTGGACGCTCTAGCCCCACCCCCCCTTTTTTTTCCCCTTTTAAGTGTAAAAAGCAAATTATTTACCGTATACATGAACAATGTGTTCAACATTCAATGGTAGAAAATGAAGTGCAAATTTGATTGTCTTTTTGATCCTTGTTAGAAAATGAGAAGTTCAACGTTTTGTATCTCTTCGTTGAAGCTTCTAATAAAGTTATAATGATGATGATGTAGCCTTTTCTGTAATCAGTTTTGTCTAAAAAATGTGCTCAGATATGTGTTATAGAGTTTGCTCTCTTCTTCGTGGAAATTGAGACACAAGTTGTAGATGTCTCTTTTCGAAGGAAAAATGATTCAGAAAGACCAAACTGAATCATTGATTTCCAGTACGTTTATAAATTTTAATATATAAAATTAAGCTATAAAAAAAATAAAAGAAAAACTAAATAAATATATTTTATTTCGGGTTTATCAATTTAATTATATTTATAATATAAATAAACATAATCATGTATATACTATGGGATTTTTGAAATTTTTGGGGGCCATGTCCCCCCCAAAACTATATGAGGTGCCACCCTTGGGTCTACTCACATATCGTGTGTTTATTTCTTTGTTTTGATTATAAACTTTAATATAAATATATATCTATCTTGTATAGAATTCAATTGTAATTGTCTTTAATTGAATTTCGTCAATATTTGATATAGATAATACCATCAAAACAAACAAAATTTATGAAGTGATAAACAAGACAAGATAATTAACTCAATTAAATCAAGTTCTATCTTCAAGATTCAGCCTAAGTAAATCCGAAAGAAGAAATCTATATAACTAGAAAATTTTGATATTCATCCACTTGAAAATATAGTACCTAACTTTTTTACTTTTAAATTTATCAGCACCCATAAAGCATCTTATGGTTCTTAAGCTCGATCAGAGATATTTTGAAAGAAGGTATTACAATTGGAGATTTGAATATGCAAAAATTCTTGAGACACTAATTTAATTGTTGGCTTAGACTTGGGTTTGGTCCGTAAGCATGTGAAAGCAACAAAACCAAGGTTTTGTGTGATTCTTCAGTTTCTCAATGGTGGCATACGAGGGTCCAACACTTCATTTAACGTAACAAAATGACGAGGATGATAGGATTGACAACAATTCACCTAAATGCCTTCCCATTAATATTTCCAATGCCAACACTTCAAAGCTATCATAAAATAACGAAACTTTGGATTTAAAGAAGAAATAATTTAATTAAAAATATACATAAGAACCCATATTTCACCGTTGAATCCAAAAACTTTACGTGCTTTTCATCAAAATTCACTCCAAGTTATACAAAATGCGCCAAATGCAATAATTCAAATTGGATTCGTAAAAAGTTACTATATATTAAAATTAGATTTGTTCATGATTGAATTGACCCAATTTTAAATTAGGCCCAAGCCATACATTACTCAACATGTATAGATCGGTCTAAATTTTAATATAAAAATATCAATTTTTTTTATAAAAAGATTTTATCATTTTTTAAAATGGAATCCATTTTTTTAAAGGAATCAGCTTTTTTTTTAAAAAAAAAAAAAATTGATCTTTCGTACGCTTTTAAATCTTTATATGTTGCCAGTGGTCAACCGGTAAAATAATCTTAGTAAAAATTCTATCATTTGTAAATAAATAAAGTGATTCAAATGAAGCGTTCTTGTATAAATGTAGCCACTTTTTTTTCTTAATGATAGAACAACATCATTATCATTGCTGTAAATTAAAACAAACGACTAGATATAAATGTAATTAGAGAAGTCTAAGTCAATAAAGTGTTTTTCATGGGTGTGTAACAACGAAACACGTCTTTGGAGGAAACGGAGGATTTTTAATGGGATGGATTGTCTGAGAAACAAACTTGGAAGGGTGGAATTTGCTCATAAACTACAGGGAAGAGAATCTAATGACCGATTCTTTTGCAAAACTGGGAGTGAATCTTTCAGAGCTATTCCATGCATGAATGTAACCGGAGACTTTGGTTTTGAGACTTTCCTGTGTGTTTGATGTGTTTTTTGTTTTTCTTTTAGGTTCAATCAGAGACGATCTGTTCTTAGATATTTATCTTGGTTTTGTCATGTACTAATATGCGGACATCCATTACTAACTTGTATCTTTCAAGGTTTTCATGAATATGTTGTCGACTGAGCCAAAAAAAAAAGTCAAGTCAATAAAGTATTTTTGTCTTTCAGTTTCTCCTAGGAATATACGATCTCAAAATTTCCAAAAATTCTTGTCCGAAAACATCTTTTGTCTAGTCCAAATACCTTTAGCCCCAGAATTTACTTCAGGGTCACCCATCTATACATTTTCTCATATTGCTACTTGTGTAGAAATGTTGGAGAAGTTGCAAGCTTCCTTTTTTTTCTTTAATTATTTTTTCCAATGTGGACCACATTGGCTAGCTTCCTTCCTTATAGTAATTGGAAGATATAGAATTCATTTTGATCTATTATTATTTCATACACAAGCCCTCCGGCCTCCTGCAACTTTAAGTTTCAATTTATCACCCTGTTAACTGCAAATTAATACTATCAATTACTCAAAGAAACTTGCAGAAATAATTTATGTACTCAATTCTTTTTTATTTATCAGACTCCGATTAATGGAAAGAAATTTCTTCAAGATGAAATATTCTTACACAAACAATATATTATATGATATGTGTTGATGTTCTTAAGAGGATGAGCTGAGCCGGTAGGTGATTTGGCTTATGCAATTGCAAGGTGGGAGTCCTGCTGAAATGGCAAGGAAAAGTCAACAGCACCAGAGTTTTACCTTTGAAGTGCTCAGATGTTTAAATCGATGGTGGACGAAGAGAAAAGTTGAAGCAAAACCGAGGGAAAAGGAAATTTCACGGAACTTGTTGGGTTCAATGTATCAATCTTTACTAGGGTTATTTATACCCGCGTTGAATGCTTTTAAGGCTGTCATATGTCCCTGATTGCTCGACTTTGGCCTCTTAAAGAACTGAGGTACTGCCATGTGTCATTGATGTAGTCATAGGCTGCTTAATACTTCATACTTTGGTTTGATCAGGGCTGAGAAAAAAAAAATGAAAAAAATCGAAAATTCATTCAAATTGTTTGGCAAAATTTTTTAAGTTTAATCCTTTTTGGGAAAGAAAAAGAAGGTAGAAGGTAAGTTATTTGATGGTAAAATAATCTTACAGTAGAAATTCTAGAGTTAGCAAATGAATGAAGTGAAGCATTCTTACAAAAATTTATAGAGAAAGACACTGATGATTATCATCACTAATGTAAATTGGAACATGCTCGATAGGATATTTAACTAAAGAAGTCAGGTGTTTTACAAATAAAACTATTAAAATTAAAATTTTATTGTGTCACATCTTATTTTAATAAATTCATGCATATTTGAACTATTTTAAACAACAAAAATTTACTTAAACAACATAGCGAAAACGATAGAGATAAATGGTAACATCAAAATTTTTTAACAAAATAATATGATAGTTTCGACTTTCTTAGTAAAAACTATCCATATATTATTTATAAATGTTGAACGCCTAAAATAACTAAATTTAATTTTTTTTATTATTAGTTAATAAAGGTCTTTTCTTTCGTGGGTTTTTTGCAATAAGTTAATACAAATTATATTTTGCAGCAAAAGTAAGTACGAAATTGTTGCTAATACTTGTTGCAATGGTATTATTTGCAATACCTTACAGCAATTTTCACAGTAAGTATAGTATGGTATACTCTTTTTTGCAATAAAATTAAGTGTTTATAAAATTAATTGTTGTAAATACTTTTTATAACATAACTATTTAGAGCATAGCATAAAATTTTTATTGCTAAATAACACATTTCTTGTAATGCCTATTACTCTATTCCAGAAAATTCTTTAGCCACAAATGTATTTTCTGGGAAACCTGTTACTTGCTTTTTAAAGTTTATCAATCTTTTTTTTCCTTTCATTTCTTTAGAAAACTCGACTTGCTAATTTTGTTAATGACGGTCCAAATGTTCCCTCTCTTAAATAATATAACACTGTCACTTTTGTTAATGAGCATAGTTAAACCTTCGAAATGAATTGCACTTATTTTTAATATATTAAATTAGTAATTAGAGAAATCATGATTGGATATATAAGTAATTAGAAAAATCTAAGTCAAGTGTGATTTTGCTTCCAATTTTTCCATGGAATATACAAACTCAAGATTAATTTCCACAAAAAATCCAGAGACTGAAAACATTATCACTTTGGTCTAACTATTGACTTCAATGTCATCCATCTATACATTTTTTCCCACTTTGCAAGTTGCTTAGGAATATCTGAGAAGTTGCATGCTTTCTTATTTTAATTTGAAGACATAATAGTTTCATTTTAATAAGGGATCATGCCATGAATTATCCATGTATAATATATTTTTTTTTCAATGTGGTACATAAACTTTAAAAAATAAATAAGATCCCATATTCCACCATTAACTTCATAATTTACTAGTTTTTCATCAAAATTTAATATTTTTTCAATTAAATTAAGAGTGAATCCATAAGTATGTATAATATTGTCTTCTTCATGTATTGGATGTTGATTTAATATTTAACATTGGTGAAATATTCTTAGTAAATAAAGAAAATGAACCAAATAAAGCATTCTTACTTAAATGTAGCTACTTTTTTTAGTGACAAAAAACCGGATTATAGCTGATGCAAATTGAAACAAGAGATTGGATTAGATATATATATATATATATATATATATACACACACACACATATAGGAAAGATCCACTTATATTGATGTAAAATTAAATTAGTTTTCTGCACTTATATAACTTTATATATGATTCACATTTGTTTGATATAATCATCGTATTTTACTTCTATTCACGTAAATTATGCATGTTGAGTTTTAAGTAAATTAAAAGGCTTAACTATTTTTCAACCATTCAATATATATAGAAAAAAATCAATATTTTAAATTGATATGATTATAATACTAGATCGATTTAAAATTTTACCTACATAATGAGTATAATTATATTCTAAATTCAATTATTGATTTATTAAAATATTAATTATACAGATAATTATGAACTTAGGTAAAATTTGCTTAATTTTAGATTAACGTAAATTGATCCTCATATACATATATATATATATATATATATAATTAAAATAGTCAAGTCAAGTGTTTTTATCTTTCAATTTTCTCATGAAATATACAAATTGTAGAATTCCAACAAATATAGTCTGAAAGCATCTGCTATTTGGACACCTAACTACTTTTTGTCCGGTGTTTACTTCGAGGTCCCCCAATTTTTTTTTCTAAAAGCACTGATAGTTGGCGTAGAACTGTCACAAATTTATTGCAAAATAATAGGTATCCATTTTTATTTATTTGAGTAAAATTAATGCAAAGAGATTTCTTCAAGCTGAAATAGTTTATATTGAAAAAATTTATGATATGAAAATAACAAATGCTTTTGCAAAGATGAAAGATAAGCGATTATGTATGAAGGGTAATAACATGTTCAACAACACAAAAATAAAAGCATAAAAATGCAAAATGTTGGGTAAATCAGGGGTCATGGATCAGCTTAGGCCTATGATTATGCATGCTATCATTTGTTGGTTCCATTACTAATTTATAATCAAAATCATAAATAAATAAACAAATAAAATTAAGAACAGGATTGAACAATGCTCTTTTCTCCCTAATTTAAAATGAATCTATTGTGAGAGAGATTGATTGTGATTGAGCAGCGAACCATAAATAAATCAAAATCGTTATTAGAAAATGGAGTAAGAAAGATTGATTGTGATTGAGCAGCGAACCATAAATAAATCAAAATCGTTATTAGAAAATGGAGTAAGAAATTGATTTTCTTCCTCTGAACACTGTTAGAAAATGACAAATCCGTGTTTCGTGTTTTTCCTTGAAGCTTCTAATCAAATACTTAATAATGAGAATGATGTAGCATTTTCTTCTATGTATTCAATTTTGTTTGGAAATAAAATAAATAATTTTATTATAGTAGAGATACGGATACATATACGAATAAAATAAATCTCAAATCAATTAAATTTGATCTTATTTAGCTGACACCTTCCTATCCTTTTTTAATAAACCTAAAATCTTATAGTAATGATATTCATATGTCCCTTTTTTAGCCATAAAATTAATTTAAGGGAAATGAACTATTATTCTCCAGCGATTATCAATTTTTTTTTCATCTTCCAGAAAACTTACTTGTTTAATCTTGTTAATGGTTGCCCATATGTTCCATCTCTTAAGTAATAGAAGACTTTCTCTTATGTTAATATGCATAAACCTTCAAAATGAAATGCAAGTATTTTTTTAATATATAAAATGTTAGTTCTTTTTTTTCTAGTGTCAAATTAACATTAGACATGACCATCGTCGCAGTAAATTGAAACAAGTGATTAGATATATAAGCAATTAGAGAAGTTAATTCAAATAAATTGATTTTGTCTTTCAATTCTTCCATGGAGTATACAAACCAAGATCAGTTTCCAAAAAATCTTGGCTATGAAAACATCTTCTTTCTGATACGAGTATTGACTTCAAAGGTCACCCATGTATGCATTTTTTCCATATTGCTAGCTGCATAGAAATATAGCAGAAGTTGCATGCTTCTTTTTTTGTTATTGATGTGGATCGTCTTGGCTAGCTTCCTTCCTTATCCTGATTGGAAGACATATAATAGCATTTTAATCCATCTCCACTTTGTTGTCTTAATTTAGTACTTATTATTTCTTAGTAAAATAATTTCAATGCTCGCTCCTTTCATAGGCCCTCCTCCTGAAAATGATCCTACTTAAATCTTTCCAATTTAATACCATATATAACCCAATGGAAATCAAAATAATAAATATGTTAATTTTTCATCTATCATTCGGCCAATATGGCCCAAATTAAGTTAATGCAAACTCGTTGAAAATGCAATCATTCAGCATTTAGAATGGGTCTATAACCAGCTATTTGATGCATGGATATTGCCATTGTCAGCGTCAATTTGTAGCAGGACATCCACAACTTCCATGACAAAATTTTTCCAAATTCAGTCCCTTTTGGGAAAGAAAAAAAAAACGTAGAAATTAAGTTATGTGAAGGTAAATTAATCTTATAGTAGAAATTCTAGCACTAGTAAATGAAGGAATTGATGCATTCTTACAGAAATTTATGGCAAAAATCACTAATAATTATCACCACTTTTGTAAATTGAAACAAGCTTGATTGGATATATAATTAGAGAAGTTAAATCAATTGCTTTTACAAATTAAAATTTAAAATTTTAGCATAATTGTGTCACATCTTATTTAAAAAATTTGCATATTTCAATTATTTTAAACAATAAAAATTTTATTCAAATAAAGTGTTTTTGTCTTACAATTTTTTCGTTAAATATTCAAAATTAAGTAGTTATATATAACGATAAAAAATTGTTATGCAACACAAAATTAAAAGCATAAAAAATCATTCAATTTATTAATACTCATAAAGGACATTATGAGAAAAGTAAGCTCCAATGTCCGAGCAAAATTACGAACCACTGATTGAAACAAAAACAGTGAAAACCAATGAGACACAACCTGAAAAGCAACTAACAATGACCTGAACATCCTATCTTACCACCATGAAAGCAACAAACAAACGAAGCTTTATCCCACTCATTACCCTGCAAGCAACAAATGAAAGTGGAAAAAGTCGGCCATAGCGGGGGTCATGGATTACCTTAGGCCTGAGATTACGTTTTCATTTGTTGGTTTCATAACCGGTTTAAACGCGAAATTATAAATTATAAAATAATATAGAAACAAGATCCACAAGTTTAATGCAAAGTCTATGCATGCTAGTTTTTCATTTAACATTAATTTGCCCACATGTATGGCCCAATAACTCCAATCTAAAATGATCCGAATTTGAAGTGACATGAAACTGAATCGATCCGAATCTAAAATTTATAAGAAAATTTAAAAGCTCAAAATGACCTAATCCGAATTAACACAACCCGCCCAATTGATATCATGATACTATAATTTCGTCAAAGATTTTATACTGCTACATATACTAATAAAATAAATCTCCTATAAATTAAATTTGATTGTATTAAGGTGAGAAGTACCAATCATTTTTGATAAACATAAAATCATATGTAACTGATACTCATAAATTCTAATTGATACTCACAAATAAGCTATTATTCTCTAGCGATTATCAAGTTTTTTTCTTTTTCTTTTTTTTTTTCATCTTCCAGAAAATTTACTAGTTAATCTTGTTAATGGTTGCCCAAACGTTGCATCTCTTAAATAATATAAGCCGTTTAGTTACATTAATATGCATAGACCTTCAAAATGAATTGCACTTTTTTTAATACATAATATATTACTACTTTTTTTTTTCCTTAGTGTCAAATTAACGGAAAACGTGGTTATCATCGACGTAAATTGAAACAAGTGATTGAATATATAAATAATTCATTAAAAAAAAAAAACTCATTTTTACCGGCGTTTATAAATGCCAGTAAAAGTCTAAAAAACTATTCTTATTAACATTGCTGGCAGTTTGTTAACCACCGATTGATCGCTGGTTAGGCGAGTGCCGATGAAGAGTTTCCAGCAGTCATATCCACTGGTGCCGATGTTATGTTGATATTTACCATTATGAATTTTTCCAACACTTTTAAGTGCTGTTATATGTGAAATGTTTTTTCAAACATTTTAAAGTGTCGGTAAAAGTTTTAATCACATTGAATTTATGTATTAATCTATATATTTATTGAATAAATTATGTTGACTTTTAAAACTACCCTTAAAAATTAATAATCTTTAACAGCAATTTAAATTACCGTTCATATTATATAAATTTTAAATTGAATGTAAAGAGCATAATAATTGAAATTCAAACTATTGGTTGCCAACCAGAATTGATTTTACTTATATAAGATCATTTTAAATTATCCAAAACCACCATGTAATCAAAGTTAACAAAAATAAAGTATCCAAAGCCATCATGTAATCAAAGTTAACAAAAAGAGTAATGGCATATAAAAGTATGGTTTGATATTCAGATATAGTCTTTAAACCTATAGAAAACCCCGAAAGCATCAAAATTTAGATACACATCTACCAATTTGGGCAGGGCAGTTTGAGAATGATCTCTACACATAGCACGAACAATCAATTACAAAGAACAAAGCCCCGCAAAAGCCACGTGATTCTACCCCTAGATATAATTCTTGCTTCTGCATCTGTTCCTTGGCCTCTGGTGAATCGGGCCTCATATGCAAATTGAATTTAAAAATCATAACCCGTGATTGAAATGGAATGTTAAAAATCCTAACCATATAAACAGCTATTTGATGGCCTTGCAGCGCCTGATGTTATCAGAAACAATACCAGAGATTATTGCTCTTTAGAATCTCGACTTCTAACTTCCGCAAGTTTAAAATCCAACATGTAGACTAATACCTATGTTAAAATATAACTCAGAATGCTATAGCGATTAGTGTGGATATTAATTATGATATTGTTCTAGAAACGTAATGACTCTGTGACTACAACATCTTCTCACTTAATTATTAGAAAAATGCCCAATTAAAGGAGTCTCAAGAACAACAAATTATCATGAGGATCAAGTAACAATTTCCAATAATCTGCTATGGAAATATAGCTGGGAAGGGGTTTGACGAAGAAATTCACACATTGTTCTGCTCTCAACCAGAGATACCCCTAATCGTTTTTTACCCCACCAGGGTATCTGCACAAATTTCTAGTCCCAAAATTAGGCTACGTATGCTGTGCATTCAGTTCAATTGCAATACTAGCCATTGCCTTTTACTTCTTGTCTTGAAAGTTAAAAAAACCAAGCTAAGTAGTATCAATCTTCATATTTCCAATGTAAATTTCTTACCTTCATGAAAACATCAATATCAGGGTCTGGCTTAATATGTGCTGCTTTCTCCCTTCTTGCCAATTCTGCTAGCATCTCTGGAATCACAAGCTTTTTGGTCCGTTAATTAAACTTTAAAAGAAAAATTATTCACACATGCATGCATATATTTGCACATAGACATTCACTTAAACACTGAGAAACCTTTTACAACAACATAAAAGGAAAAACAAACTCAAGAGGTAAAATGAGCAACACCCTTCCAAGCAGTTGGATTTGGTTTTAAATCTTAGCAAAAACCAGATTGAAATTTCACAAATCAAAAGAGATTTAAGAAATTAGAAACTCTCACTATTTAGGTCACCTTTAGCAGTACGGTCAATTGACTTGAGATCGGGCAGCTTATTGTACTCAGAATTTCATCTGCAACCATAATGTATAAGTTCAGCTAATAAAACAGTGAATGCTATAATAAACATGGACTTATTGTTCTTCCTGCTCAAAAGCAAGTATATGCTGAGAAGGAAAGGCTAATGTATCAATATTGAAAGGCTATAACTAAATAAATGACAACTTGACAACAAATAGCAGCATCTACTCGACGAAAACTCATTTCCAGGTTCCCTTAAGCATAGTCATATGTGATCCCAGTTAATCTAAACCATTTGATGGATAAAGAATCTTAATGATTGATATAATTGCAAAGCTCTGCCTCCCGCTACAATGGCAACACTCACTGGTTGATTTGCAACCGCCTTTTCCAACGCTTTCTCATCATTTTCTGGAACATCTCCGTAAGGATCGATCGAAACAGCCTTGGCATTTTTCTGCAGATGACAAAAACACTAGAGTCAGTAAGGAAAAAGAAATTCTCTTCTATTGTTCTGCATTACTGGATGAAATTCTATACTTGTTTCCCTTTTGAACTTGAAATTAAATGCCTACCTTGGAAAATTGAATAAAGCTAAATAATTGAAATGCAGTGGAATTGAGTCAACAAATTCACTTTCACTTCAATGATAAAAATTAACAAGTAATCTACAAAATGCAAACCTTGGAAGTAATGGTCAATGACACATGATTTTTCTATTTATCAAAAAGACGAAAATTTGAAAGATATAAGCATCCAAAAATTATAACCTGAAGTGCAACATTACGAAATACTATCCATCCAAATCCCATCTAAAAACCAAAGGGTCGACAGAATCGCACGTGAATGAAATTGATAGTTGCTGCAAGCTTCTAAATTCCAGAAAAAATTATCAAACAAGACTAAGATAAATTCTTTCTCAACATGATCCACCGGCAGTATCACAAAGGATAAATCTGCTTATTTGCCAAAGGTTCAAACATTTACAGGAAATTCATGAAGAAGTGTCCCGTAAGTTTGGTGAATCCAACATAAAAGAGATAAACCTAGACATTGAACCTCATTGGAAAATGACAACATGTCAAAGTGAAAGTGGAGCGACAATTTGAGCGACAAAGGCAGCAGAAATGGGGTCTTGTTTAGATCGTTGGCTTTAGTTTCTATTAGAAATCTTTATATTTTTCATTTTAACTTCAATCTACTGGATGTTTTTCAATCACGAATACTAAACAGAACATTCATTTTATGTTCCTGATAAGGGCCTCAAAGTCCATACCCTGGATAAGATGGGACTATAGCATACAAAATTACAAGTTAGCGAAAAACGGTCAATGAAATGCTACCAAATAGTTGATAACATTAAGATCACTCCCAACTTTTAGCTAGGCTAACCTCTTTCCCTAATCCTATCTTAAAAATTAAGCTGCAAATTTAGACTTTAATGTGCTAACATTTTTTACAGCCTAAAACTAATATTAAAAAATAGCTCGAAAATTTTATTTGTGGGCAAAACAAATAATCGAACTTAAGAGTCCGAGGGGTGCAACAATTAGTTCAAACAACAAATAATGCTCCCACTAGGGACACTTGACTTTAATTTTAAGACGGCATACTTTGTGATGATGTGATTTACAATCTCAATACAATAGCTTCAGATCTGCACGAATACCCATCACGTAACAAGTCGTAGCTTCAATCATGTTTCATCTCTCGACCTCTTGCTCTACCACAACTGCCAAATTCAATAAAAAATTGTTACAAAACGATTAAATTGATTATTAATGCAAATTCGCCCTCAAATTTCAAAATACCTTTCGATTTGAATGAGCGAAAGAAGAGAAAGACAACGATATGGTGTTATTAAGGTTTGTCTTTTCCACGAGAGGTAGGGCACAAAACCTGGAAAGCTGAGAGGGACAGACGGACAACGAACAACACAACCACGCAAAATTTGAATACTACCGTTAGTCAAACTCCAAAGACTACGCTAGTTTTTCAGCCTATCATTCCGCAATATGTAGGGCCCAAAATTAAGTTAATGCAAATTTATTGAATCTAAAAATTTAACATACAAAATGGGTCCAGAAAAGAACAGTTATTTCGTGCATGAACATTTTGTTGTCCTTGTCGATTCGTAGTTGACATCTACAACTTGCATGATAAAATTTTCCAGGTTTACTCCTTTTGTGAAAGGAAAAAAAAAAGTAGAAAGGAAGCTATTGAACGGTAAATTTATATATTTTTATAATTTTTTATACGATTAATATTTTAATTAATTGATAATTAAATTTAATAATATGTATTTTTTATGCATGTAAAATTTTAAGTTGATTCAATATATTTATCATATCGGTTCACTATATTTTTTTATATATACTTAATAATTTAAATTTTTTAAATAAAAGAAATTAAATATTTTTAATTTACTCAAAACACAACATGCTTAATATATATAAAATATTAAATATAATTATCAAAATAAATAAATATAAATCATATAAAAATTATAAAATCACTATTATAAAAAGATCTTAAGCAAATAAATTAACTTTTAAATCTTTGGTCATTGCCTGACACAAGTTGACTATTATATGCCAGCTTGTCTTCGTCTTTTAGAGTAAAGTAGACGCTTCTTTTTTTGTGAAGGAAAATTATTCGCCGTGTACAAGAACAATTTGTTCAACGTTCATTTCATGGGTAGAAAATGAAGTATAAAACTGATTTTTTTTTTATCACTGTCAGAAAATGAAGTATAAGTTGGACGTTCTTTTTTTCCTACTTTGAAGCTTCTAATAATGCAATCAATTTTGTTTGAAATATGCTCAGATATGTGCTATAGAGTTTGACGTTCTTCGTAGAAATCGGAAACAAGTTCTGGATATGTCTTTTCAAAGGGAAAAAAACGTTTCAGAAAGGTAAAACTGAAGAATACAATTTCATCTTCAGATCATTGATTTCCCATATGTTTGATGAGGTTTAAGAGAAGAGCAAAAAAAAATATGAAGGATATTGTTTGTGTTATTTAGGGGCTATTCCCTATTTGAACTTGTGGGAAACATAAAATAAGCTGTTACAATTAACAGGGGCTGTTTCCATTTTGTTTTCGCAAATGGAAATAAAAGTTGGTAAAAAATTGGTTTTATTTCATGAGAACGAAATTAACCCAATTTCAAACAGAATCAGAAATATGAGAAAGATGTGTCATATCATATCCACTAGAGCAGCACATCTCGAAATAGAGTTAACAAGGGATCATGGGTGAAAATTTAAATTGAAACCACTTGAATGGAGTTCCGGATTCCATTTTCGTTAACTTACATAATTACAACATTACATTTAATGACAAGCTCATTGATTTTATAAAATTATAAATATGAATGGTGGATATAATAAATAAATAGCAATTTAATAATATAATGCATAAAATTTAATTGTTGGCTCATAAAAACAAAAGTTAAAACTTTTAGTTTGAGAATCAATTAGAAAAATCAAGTCAAAGTGTTCTTGTCTTTCAATTTTTCTACGGAATATACAAACTAAATATTTCCAAAAAAATCTCGGGTTTGAAACATTTGGCCCCGGTACTTACTTCAAGCTCATCCATCTATACATTTTTTTCCAAGGATGTTAGCTGCATGGAAATATCGTAGAAGTTGCATATTTGCATGCTTCCTCTTTCTTCTGATGTGAATTGCCTTGATTGGCTTCCTTCCTTATCCGCTTTGGAAGATATATATAGATACATTTTAGTAAATTTGTCTCTAATTTTTTGTTTGTAATTATGGTAAAATTATTAGTGAAAGTACTTATTATTTCATGGTAAAATAATACTATTACTAAAATCCTTTCACAGGCCTCCCTCTTGAATCTTTTAGGTTTCAATTTTCTTCAAGCTGAAATAATTAAGATTGATAAAATATATTACATGAAAATATTGTATGTTCTGCAGGACTGAAAGTAAGCGATTACATATAAAAATAAGAAAAGTTTATACAACAACAAATTAAAAAGCATAAAAATGGAAAATATTGGCCATAGCAGGGTGCCAAAGCACTAATTTTTATTTATAATTTTCACCACCCATAAGCATATCATGATTCTTAAGCTCAATTAAAGATATTTCATGAAGAGGCTTTGCAATTGGAGATTGGATTTGCAGAAGTTCTTGAGATAAAGATTTCATTGTTGGTCGAGACTTGGGTTTGGTCCGTAAGCATGCAAAAGCAACCACAGCAACAAAAACAATGTCTTCTACCATTTTTCGG
>JBBYHL010000022.1:1775378-1792392 GCA_038381835.1 Adansonia madagascariensis
TTTTTTTATTTTTAACACTTCTCTATCATTTTATTTTTCAACTAATCAAATACACAGCTTCTAAGTTGCAGCATCTATTATTAAGGATAATGTTTTTGATCCAAATAAATTAATAATACAATTATGGAAAATGACACACAGAGCAATAAAAATTTGTCACTTGTCAGTGTCACTCTTTTTTTTTTTTTTTTATGTCTTAAAAATCCAAAACTAAACTCTCCGAAGGACCAAATTCTTATTGAAAAAAAAGAAAAAAAAAACACGCTTTGAAGTTTGAACTTTACACGTCCCCCTCATCTGAATTTCACAAAGCAAAGAAAACATCAACCGCTTGCATATTCGAGAATCCGAAATCCCTTGTCCCCAAACATCCCCCAATAAGCAAAATAAAAAATATTATATATATATTTTATTTTTATTTTTAATTTCCAAAATAAAAATAAAAATCCTCGGCTTTTTTATATTTTGTTTGGCTCTTAAAACGTTAAATTTCATCTTCATCTGCTAATATTTTCTCGTGACTTACTCTCTCACCGCCTTGTTTTCTTTCTTTCTTTCCTCTTCGGTGAATCGCTTTCTCCGTTTATTTTTTTCCTGTTGTCGCTGCTTTTTTTTTTTTTACTTCTTCTAGCTATTGAATACGTATTCGTATACGTATTTCGTGTAGAATACGCGTATCTGGAGAAACTTCCGGCTCCGGTTGGCGTTGCGGCGGTGATTGGAAGCTGAAGAGTTCCGTTCGATGTTTTTTGTATTGTTTTTGTTCGTTGAGGTTAGCTTTTTTGTTTTTTTGAGCAGAGAGAAAAAGGAAGAGAAAAGATGGGAGGAGGAGGAGAAGAAGAAGAAGGAAGAGGACATAAGAAGATAACAGTTGGAGTTTGCGTCATGGAAAAGAAGGTGAAGTGTGGAAGCGAGGTTTTTTTCTCTGTTGTTCGCTCAATTTTTCTACTAAATATATGAAAATTATAATTTTTTTTAATAAAAAAATTAAGTTTGTATGATTTATGTTGTAATGTAATGTAGTATTTATTGCTTTGTTTTAAATATAAAGCTCTTAAATGTTCTCGTGTTTTCATTTTCAGGTTTTTTCAGCTCCAATGGGACAAATTCTGGACAGGCTTAAGGCTTTTGGCGAATTTGAGGTAGATCAGATATATCTTCAAAGTTTAAATTTAAATGAATCTGTTTTTTTTTTCTTAAAAAAATTGAGGTAAATTGAAGAAATGTGAATTAGTTGCGAGAAATATAAATGCTCATTCGTGCGATATATATATATTATTTTTTTATCGAGGATAAACATGATTTATACTAATGATTATTTATTTATTTTGGTAAATCTCTATTTTTACTTCGAATGCTCTGCGGTAGTTTGTTAGTGCGCGTGTAAAATGTTTTGTTGTTTTATTCTTATGGATTGCTTGCATTGCTTTTTTTTTTTTTTTTGGTTGTAGATTTTACATTTCGGCGATAAGGTTATTCTTGAAGAACCCATAGAAAGGTACATTTTCGGCTAACTAGTTGAAACACAGTGTCTCTGATTTACATTGTGATATTGTTGATAATATTGGTTATAATTGTATTATCTTTGTTGTCTGGACTTTTCATTTTCTGTGAAGTATTTATGTTCTTGTGTTCGACACATATTTGAACACAAGTATGGAGGGTATGGTCCTCCAAATATACGGAAAAACTTAAAAAAATTTAGCATACAGACACATTTCGATATCCATATCTGGAACTCACCCGAGTCCAGGTAATGTTTAGTATTATTGATTTCTTTTTCATTTTTAAAAAATTCCTTTGTTAATTGCACTAGCTTGAATGCTAAAGATGATAAAAAATAAACTAAAATAAAAAAGAGGTGTGGATGAGATCTACAAATATTCAAATTACGTGTTCTGTTGAAAGCAGTAAATAGACTAGTTGCATTTATGTTGAAAATTTTGAAGTCTTCTTTTTTGGAGTTTCATCTCCCTATTTATGTACTGTTTTTCCATTTGCTTTTCTTCCAAAGTTACACTTTGAGTTGAGCAACCATGTGACTGAAGATCGGTCCCTTCTTTTCTGATATTTTGTTCTCTCTTTCTCCATTTGTAAAAGGACCTTATGATTTGTCGGAGGGAATTAAGGTAGAGGATTATACAGAGAGACATCTATGCGTGTGTTACTGGTGGATGTACTTCTTGATATCATGGTTAAGATTCATGTTGTTCCTCTCCCTTATTTGGGTTGAGAGGTTCTTTGTCATTAAATTGTCTAATTTATTATAATTTTGCATATTTCAGCTGGCCTATCTGTGATTGTTTGATTGCATTCTATTCCTCGGGATATCCCCTTGAGAAGGCTGAAGCATACGCTGCTTTAAGGAAGTAAGTTCTATGCTTTCTATGTGCAAGTTCAAATTAAAAAATTGCAGGAAATTTTTCCTCATTTTAGATTCTAATATGATTACTTAATCCTAATTTTTAATGTGGAAAACTTGATATAATGATTTCAAAACTTTTTTCTGTCATACTTTACCTTTGGGAGTAAACCTTCTGGGGATACTTTATCGATATTTGAGCTGTTAATTAATCCTAGTTGTTAACAAGTAATGTGCTAAATGTTGGCCAAATTGCACTTGAAAAGTTAGAGAAGAATGAGCGACAGGAGATTACGGGAAATCTCTGGTATTTTATTTTGAAATTAGTGTAGGTCTTAAATGAGAATCTGTAATTAAAGTAAGAAAAGTAATTATTTATAGTAATTCTGATTGGATTTTTTTTTAATTATCAAGCATTAGCTTGTGAAGATTGCACCATCAATCCATCAATATGGAGAAGTTTTAGGTCTCTACAATTTAATTATATTTAGGACTTTATGGAGATGGAGTATTAGTGAATGCACAAGAGAATTGGATTTACATTTTGAAAAATGTGAAAATAATCATGCTAAAGGTGATGATTCATTTAATTTCTCTCTAATTTAGGTTAGAAAAGTAAAATTTGGTTCACGCATGACCGCCATAAAAGCCACCTTTGTACTGCTGTTTTATTAATTGCCATTCTATCTGCTAGTGTCTTATTATTTGAGTTTTTATTAGAATCTAGACCTGCTCTGAATTTTGCCTTATTTATAGTGAGCTACAAGCTAAGTGGCGTCTTCATCTGATTGTTCATCTCAATTATGTTTATTTCAGCAGAATCAATCTTTTGAAGATTGTAGAAATTTGATTTCTGTCATTTCTATTTTTTTATAATTACTGTTTGATCATTCAGGTTCTTTGAATAATAACAGTTTTCTTCTCTTTTATGCCTAGCAAGCAGTAATTAATTATGTTTTACTACTGTGTCTGCTCTATGATTCAGACCATTCCTGGTGAATGAATTGGAGCCACAACACCTTCTTCATGATCGACGGAAGGTTTATGAGGTATACATCTTAAACCAAGACTTTTGATCTAATATTAAGATAGGAAAACCAAGACCACTTTCCACCTCATCTAGGGAGCTCAGTGTATTCATTTTTTAGCTCGTATCTGTCACTTTTTCATAGCCCTTGACCTGTTTCCTTCGGGCTGTTGGGAGAGGGGGCCTTAAATGGGCTTGGTTCTCCTGTCCCGTTTATAATATCTTAACTTTTTGAAACTGATTGATGGTGAGATTAAGTGCTATACCTTTTAATTGGTCAAAGCTTATATTCTTTGAGAAAAAAAAATTATCCTTCGAGTTTGGCATTGAGAACTAATAAATAGTCGAAGTGTATGATTTTAATATAGCAGTTGATTGACAAAGATTAACCTGTTTATTTTGGGATTCAAGCGGCTTGAAATGTATGGAATCCCTGTTCCAAGATATGCCCTCGTAAATAGAGAAAAACCTTACCAAGAGTTGGACTATTTTATTGAAGAAGAAGATTATGTTGAGGTCCACGGAAATCGTTTTTGGAAGCCATTTGTGGAGAAACCTGTTGATGGTGAGTTTGGTCCTTATATTTATCTTTATCTTGTAGCAAATATTTGCTTCTCACCAATATCCAGATAATGAATTTAAGATTCTTTGTGATATTCTTCTTGTTTCCATAACGCTTGAACTTACTATTCGAAGTATGTTAAAGCATCTTTTCCTTTGGTCATGAAAAAGATCAAGATGCGGACATTTCATCTATTGATCATCAATCTCATTCTCGTTGTACAAAATTTAGATTTTTTCACTCTGCATGCTTTTAATATGCGGTGAGGATCAATAAGGTTATTGAGTGTGCAGTGCATGTAGAGAGTGATTTTCTTGATGCCCTTGTAATGGTCTTCTATCTAGTCTCTATTTGGAAAGGGAAATATATTGATTTACTAACTCTCTTGATTTATAGAATGTGAAGGCTGGCTTCTTCATTCCTTTTTTTTTTTTTTTTCCTGTTTCTTTTGAAACCATTTTTGGCTAAACTACTATAAAGCTGCTAATAAGCCTCTATCCTTCTATTGTGCCATTGTTATTTTTGTTTAATTAAGCCCTTACTTTGCATGAAAACCACTAAAATCTATTAAATAAATGTATACTTTAAGGGCATAATTAGATAAAGATAGTACTTTAAGGGCTTAATTAGACAAAAATCAGCTTAAGGGTTTAACTAGGTGTAGTAAAAGGTAGGGTCTTATTTACAAACTTTGGAAAAGTACAAGGGTGTTTAGTATTTTAGCCATCAATTTACTTAAAAATATAATTTGTATAAAATGTAAGATTGTCTTCTAATTGAGTTTAGGGTAGGACTTGAATAACAACTCCAGCTTAGGCAATTTATGCATTTACAATTCTGTTCGCTTTCATAGTTCAAGTTCAAAATTATATTTTTTATTTTTAATATCTTCCACTCTTCAGAATTTATGCACATTTAAACTGCATGCAATTGAGCCTTGAAACCTTATTCATGATACTTGGGAAGGATTCTGTTCTTTGGTGCTTCATAATTGTAAGAGCAACAATTTTAGCTCTGGTTTGGTTGGCTGACCTTTTTCCAGTTTACGTTTATGCTAAAAGCTTTTTCTTGTTCTTTGTTGAAGGGGATAATCATAGTATAATGATATATTACCCTAGCTCAGCAGGTGGAGGCATGAAGGAATTATTTAGGAAGGTCTGAATATCTATCTTGAACTTTTGGCTACAACTTTTTTGTAATATTTTCAGCTTTGATATGATTTCATAAGCATCATGGTTTATTTGGAAAATGCTGTTAAAGTTTCACGTGATTTAAGGTGCAAACTTTTTTTTTTTAAATGCAGCAGCTAATATACCTCATAGTGGTCCTGTGATTGTTTTCATATTCTTTCTGATAAATGTGAATTGTAACGTGGTATAGTTTTTCTTTATTTTAGGTTGGAAACAGATCGAGTGTGTTCCATCCTGATGTTAGAAGAGTAAGACGTGAAGGATCTTACATATATGAGGAGTTTATGCCGACGGGAGGAACAGATGTCAAGGTTGTGCATTTGGTGAAAAATTTTTTGTAGTTAATTTATCATTCTTTAATTTTATAATTATACGAAACTAAATTCTTTGTGTGTCGCAAAACCTTTTGCAGTCTAGAGCATACTCTTTATGCTTAACTGTGTTTGAATGGGAGGAGAGGAGGGAAATAGTATATCAAGGGTGGCTTCAGATTTGCTGTTTCTATGAATTTTAATACTTTTAGTTCAGGTGTTAAATGTCGCATAATTGGGCATTGTATTTTTGTATTGGTAAGAAACTGCTATACTATTGCAGACCATACACTGGGTCTTGTGTTCTTGCAGGGTATTTTGCGGTTTTGTTTAAGCATGACCGATACTGTTGCTTCCTCTTTCGCTCCCTCTTTCTCTTGCAAGTTTGTCTGATCATCCTGTCAAATTAGTGTAGGTCTATACAGTTGGCCCTGAATATGCACATGCAGAGGCTAGGAAGTCTCCTGTTGTTGATGGTGTTGTTATGAGAAATCCTGATGGTAAAGAAGTAAGTATTTGGTAATATATTATCCAAAGCATGTTCTTTACTTCATCCCTTTGATGTATGCACATGAGTACATATCCAGAAATCCCAATATTTGATCCTTACAGTTTCTTTCAATAATTTGTTTCTTTGTCAATGCTTGATTGCCAAGCAACCTTTGTACCTTAGTTTTTGCGTGTTTTGGTGTGAGGAAGGAATTTTTCCTGCGACAGCTAGCATGTTGTTTCAAGTCAAACCTATGTGGAGTAGGCTTTTTATCATCTTTGAGAGATGA
Organism: Adansonia madagascariensis; assembly: GCA_038381835.1. NCBI lineage: Eukaryota > Viridiplantae > Streptophyta > Magnoliopsida > Malvales > Malvaceae > Adansonia > Adansonia madagascariensis. The sequence goes on from JBBYHL010000022.1 coordinate 1,781,610, forward strand.
CATGGATGATGAAACCACATTTTATTAGTTAGACTTAAATTGTCCGGAGAATGTGTCAGTTGGATTGCGTTATTTGAAAGAAATTAAAGTCAGGTCTTCAGGTTAAAAGTTTCGAAACTCAGTGTATGCGTAAGACTATTCAAAGAAGGTAACCAAGTCATGCTCTATGATGTTTGCTCGAGATATTTTAAATCATGTGCTATGACTTAAATCATTGCTCTTACCTTCATAGTGCTGCAAGGTGAAAAGGGCCAGTAAAATACATGTTTAAATCAATAGTTTAGAAGAAAATTATTTGTAAAAGAATAGTGGCGCATGATCTCATATGCAAAAAGCTTCTAATTTGGTTGTAACTTTCGCCTGGTAATGGTTTAAATTATTTGCTTGGTTTTGTGGTTGATCAATTACCATTAAATGCATAGTGAAAAGTTGTGGAAAGGTTAATAAATTATTATTGATGTCTAGAAAATATGGTACTCATTTCTAGTCAGCTGCCTCTTTTTCTCCCATAACTGATTCAGTGCTATTACACTTAACACATTGAGGCTGGAATAAATGATGTTTGAAACATATCTTTATTACCTAATATGACAGGTTAGATATCCTGTGTTGCTGACACCTAATGAGAAGCAAATGGCAAGGGAAGTTTGCATTGCATTTAGGCAAGCGGTATGTCAAGTGAATCTCCTTTGCATTGATTGGCTTAATGTTTGACCATTATGGATTTATGGCCATTTATTTTCTGCTGATAGCCACTGGAAACTATTTGTATTTGTTTTTGTTTTCCTTGTCACTATGGCTTTTTGTCTTCTCATTCTAAAATGATCCTTTGAAACATGAATTTTGCTAGAATTATATGCCCATGGTAATTTCTTTTGCATTGAGAGCGTGTCTTTTGGGAAAGGTTTGATCATAAGCTCATATTAGCTTCTTGAGATTTATTTCCACTTAATGCTTTGTCATATATTTTACCATCAAATTTTAGCTCTTAGATTTTCCATTTTAGGAGTTTGTTTCCTGTTAGGTATTATATGAAGGCAATAAAAGATTTGTTTACGTGTTGAAGTTACTATCTATTGGGTTTATGAAGAATGGTTTCATGCTGTTGTTCCATGTATATTTTTTTTGGAGGTTGTCTAGATGATGTTGCAGCAAGAATTGTACTTTTCACCATCTCTTCTTATTAATAAAGCATGGAAAGATAGGGTTTATTAAGAATTATTTGCTTCCCTTGTGTTGACAGAATATGTCTATTTGATAACCGGTTTGGTTTCTTACAGGTTTGTGGGTTTGATCTTTTGCGTTCTGATGGGCGTTCATATGTTTGTGACGTGAATGGATGGAGTTTTGTGAAAAACTCTTACAAGTAATGCTAATTAACTTCTCTTTGGTCTTGTGATTATTGATGGTGTTGTTTGTATAGATCTTTTTCATTTGACTATGCTACATATTCTCTTGAATGCAGTGTTGAAATCACAGGGTTTGTTGTACATGTCTCTAAAGTTAATTTAATCATTCTTACATCTTGTATTTAGAGGTGTCTATGGGCCTGGCTGAGTCAAGTCAGGCTAGGCCTTGTATGGTATTCGACACCATATTTGCTAGCCCAAGCTCGGCTTGGCCCGGCAATTTGGGCCTCAAATTTTGTTCAGGCCCATCTTGATTCTCAAATGGGTAGCCCAGGCCCATTCATATTATTTTTTTCTGAAAAAAAATGTAATTTTTTATTTAATCTTTAGTAAATTTATCTCTTTTCTTTTATTAAATTTAAAACATAGATAACATATATTCTCTTTTTTATACTATAATATTATATTTTTATTATTTATATGATACAAATTACATATTTAATTATATATAAAATTAATATACATTGCATAATTAAAAACAAGCTGGGCGGGGCCTTGAAAGTTGGAGCCAAGGCTCAGCCCATTTTTTAAATAGGATTCTTTTTTTATCCAAGCCCATTTTTCATTCTAATATCTTTGTCCAAGTCTTGTTAGTATCAGGCAGGCCTTTGGGGTTGGGCGGGTAATTTGAACCGTAGACAGGTCTATCTATAATATCATGTACAGAAAGATGAGGAAGAAAAAAAAATGCATGTGTTTAAGGGCCCTGAACATGGTGATGTGTTTAAGTTCTTTGTATTGCTGTTGTATTTTCTTCTTCTTTTGTCTGTTCTCTGTGTGTGCTTTGTTGCGTCTCCAATGGAACTTGGCTAATATTTAAAGGTCAATGAAACTAAGTGATACTTAACAGGCTTATCAATTATTTGAGATTTTAAAAAGAAATGCTGATACAAAAGTCGGCTACAAAAGCATTTATAGGAAGATAACAAAGATTTTTATTCTAGAGTTTTGCCTTTCTCTCCTTATCTCGAAACTGATGGAAAAAAAATTATTTAAAGTTCATGTTTGTTTCATTTTTACATTCTTTTAGTTAATTTTTATAAACAGGCTGGTTGGTTGAATTGATGTGTTTATTTCCCCCTGTTCTAAACTTACTACTGTCATATTCTCTCCTTTATTTGTTGTGAAAAGACCTACAGTCCCTATTGTAATGCAGGTATTACGATGATGCTGCTTGTGTGATGAGGAAAATATTTTTAGATGCTAAAGCCCCTCATCTTTCCTCAGTAATACCACCAACGTTGCCATGGAAAGTAAATGAACCAGTCCAGCCTTCTGAGGGACTTACTCGTCAAGGAAGTGGAATCATTGGCACGTTTGGGCAGTCTGAGGAGCTACGTTGTGTTATAGCCGTTATTCGCCAGTATGTTATTACATTTTCCTTGCTGTTTTTCCTTGGTTTGTTAGAATTCTCTGCTTTCCATTCATAAACTATCCTGAATATGCAGTGGTGATAGAACTCCCAAGCAGAAGGTGAAATTGAAGGTTACTGAGGAAAAACTGCTAAACCTGATGCTAAAGTACAATGGGGGAAGACCCAGATCTGAGGTGATTATTTCACTTCTTTGTTACTTATTTTTGTTCTGCAAATAGATTCTGTTGTCTAAGCACCTGTTTTTTTTATCACTTATCAGACAAAACTTAAGAGTGCTGTTCAATTGCAAGATTTGTTGGATGCTACAAGAATGCTTGTACCCCGTTACAGGTAGCTCTTCATATTTCATAAGTTTTCTGATCTAGCGAAAACACTTTATAATATCCCCCTCCTAGCAACTCAAAACATCAAAAGGAATGAAAGCAAAAGTCTATAGCAGTGATGTGATAGTAAACGGGAAGAGGAATTGCAACAAATTTAGTAGAATAGGGGTTGGGGTTGTTTTACTACCTAAAGCAATATCTGCACACGCCTTTTAATTTTTTTTTAATAAAAAGTACATAATCACTTGGACTTCTGAATTTATTTAAAGATCAATAATGATTTAACTTTGATAATTTATGTGATATAGACCAGGCCGTGGAAGTGATAGTGAAGCAGAAGATCTTGAGCATGCTGAAAAGCTTCGTCAAGTTAAAGCAGTACTTGAGGAGGTTGCATATCTTATCTTGAAATGACTTGCTTTTTCAGCCCAGTAGCTTTGCTACATTGATTTTATTTTTCTAGTTATTTTGCTGTTGAGCGGACCTCTGTGTCGTGCATGTAGAAGTTCATGATTCCTCGCTCTCTCTTCATCATAAATTGCCATTTCTTTATATTATATATGTATGTATCTATCCTTGTTTTTAATTGTTAATATGGGTTGGCTGTCGCGTAATAACTGCTATGGTTTCCAGGGAGGACATTTTTCTGGTATTTATAGAAAGGTTCAATTAAAGCCCCTTAAGTGGGTTAAAGTTCCAAAAAGTAATGGTGAAGGTGAAGAAGAACGGCCTGTTGAAGCATTGATGGTTCTTAAATATGGGGGTGTCCTTACACATGCTGGGAGGAAGCAGGTAATAATTATGAACCTCTCTTGCATATATCCCTACATTACTAGTTCAAGATTTCAATTACTGCAGTTTATAAATAATCACTTTTCACTTGAGAAGTCAAATTATCCCATAAAATTAAGAAAATTATTTGAATTTGAATTAAAAGTGAGGATAGTGTGGAAAAGTTAAACATGAGAATGGTTTATTGAATTTAAAGTGGACATTCATTTTAAGACATCTAAGGTTGGAAGGAAAGAAGTTCGTTTTGGACACGGATAAAAAATTTAATTAAATATCTGTTAGTTTGTTGTTTGTTTTCCTTTTTCTTTTCTCTTCCATAATTTTTGTCTTTCATTTCCATGCAGGCAGAAGAACTGGGTAGATATTTCCGAAATAATATGTATCCAGGTCACCAACATAAGATCCTTTCATCTTTAAGTTTTAGTAACCTGCATCCTTTATGGCAGCAATGCGCGCATTATGGATATATTGATCTTTTTGTATTTGCTCAAGTTACTCTTGACTCACTTGAGATTTATGTTATGTGTGTGGTAGATAAAATAGTGATGAATTCATAAGTATGCTGCTTTTTCTTGAACTTTTATAAAATTACAGGTGAAGGTACTGGCCTGCTTCGCCTTCATAGTACATATCGTCATGATCTGAAAATTTACAGTTCTGATGAGGGCCGTGTGCAGGTATGTCTTAAGTCGTAAATAAATAAGTATATATTTTCATCTTTACCTTTTCGTGCTTCAATTCTGAACTAAGTTGCTATAAACTTATTTTCGTTGCCATTTCACATTATTAATAGGTTTGTCAATTAAATCATTTAACAGATGTCTGCAGCTGCTTTTGCTAAAGGCCTGCTTGACCTTGAAGGGCAACTAACACCAATCCTGGTTTGTAATGTTCCCTTAACGAGTGCATTCTTCTTTTTAACATTGAATTTTCATGACTCAGTTGCTTGTCTTTTCAAGGTCTCCCTTGTTAGCAAGGACTCATCTATGTTGGACGGACTTGACAATGCCAGCAGTGAGATGGAAGAAGCCAAGGTTTGTATCTCCTTTTGCCCTTGATTTCGCGAGCTGTTTTTGTCTCAAATGACAACTCAGTAAACTAGAATTCTTGGCTTGGATAATGATTTGATTTATCTATTCATCAGTGTGCATTGTAAAGTTTTGATTACAAAAGTAGTCTGCTGCATAACTTGATTATTTAAGTATGGTTGGAACGGCAGGAGAGCTTTGAACATGGTTATTTATGATATTGAATAACCTAGATATAATTTGGAGAATCAGATAAGTTTCCTCATGGATCCTTATGAAAATTTTTGTTCTTGCATCATTCTATCAATTATTTGTTCTTTCTTTTAATATGGATGACCATTATATCTTTCTTAACCATTAGAGGAATGAAAAGATTCAATAGTAAGGGGAACCATGGGAAATTTAATGTAAATGTTGGAGTTCCAAAGGTGGGGAAAGCAGACTGTTCCAAGCATTCAATAGTTCATTTTTTTGTACTGCTGTTTCAAAGGAGCATGACTTTTCAGAAAAAAGAAGCATGAGTAAGCTTTTATACGTTTGGCAATTTAAAGTGCGGAATGTAACTGGAATTGGTTGAAGCTGACCCCTAAATTTGTTAATGCAACTGATGTTGATGTTTGTTACGTCTTTATATAATCTACCCGAATTGGGTTTAAGAATCCGTAAAAGAATCACTCCACCTAAAAATTTTTTAAGCTGTTAAGTGTGGAGCTGATGGTCCAATTGTGGGGCTCATACTTTTCTTTGCTAACATGCTCCTTCATCTGCAAGCCCATCAGACTGAAAGAATTGGTTAAAGCGCAGAGCCATCTCATACCTTGTGTTGAAATTTTGAGTCAGTATAATAAGTGGCTATTATTTAAACTCTGAATCACTTGATTAAAGAGACTTTGATACAATGTTCGGGAGCAATCTAAAACCTTAAGCTCTAGTTGTCTGCTTAATAATGGGTTAATATTTCTGTGGACATGTTATTTAGTTGTGTGGTCATTAGTTATCACCTTCTGCAACATTGTATTGCGTATAGTTAAAAATAAGACTTGTTCTCCATCTATTACATCAGTTACCACCTCACCGTCCCCCCTAGAGCAAGGTATAAGGATACACATACATGAATGATCATGCAAGGTGGTAAAACTATTTGTTCGTGTTTTTGAGTGCTGTTTTAGACCTTCTCTGTGTTTTGCAGGCTAGGCTGAATGAAATTATAACTTCTGGTGTGAGGAAAATTCATAGCAATGGAATATCTGAATGTCCTTGGATGACTGATGGAGCTGGATTGCCTTCTAATGCTCTTGAACTCCTTCCTAAACTGGTAATTTCATCATAACAAGTGAATATGCAACACTGTAGTGACTCCGTTACTCCCTTAGTTACAAAGTGACTATGCAATACAAAATTTTTACTGCCCCAAACAAGATTAATTTGCCAATAACAAGTATTGCCATCTTTTATTGCCCTCTTTTTCATTTTTGTACCTCTTATATACAGGTAACCTTGACTAAGAAGGTTACTGAACAAGTCAGACTACTTGCCAAGGATGAAGATGAGACTCTTACAGAGACAAGCCCAGATGTGATTCCGCCGTATGACCAAGCAAAAGCTCTTGGGAAGACAAATATTGACGTTGATCGAATTGCTGCTGGGTTGCCTTGTGGTAGTGAGGGATTCCTCTTGATGTATGCTCGGTGGAGAAAACTTGAAAGAGACTTGTATAATGAACGTAAAGAGTAAGTTGCTACCGTTTCTTCATCATCCTTCTGCATCAGTTATCTCGACATTCTACCAGTTCTCTTATATTCGTGTGTATGAAGGACATTATCCATTTTTAAGCTACTTGAAAATTTCCATTTAGTGTCTTGAAAGTGTAATTCTTACTCAACATGTTATTTTAGCATATTTGGTGGTTTCTTTTTTTTTTTTTTTGGGGGGGGGGTGGGGTGGTGGTTATTTTAATTTTATGGCTGTGATTTAGAGTTATGATAGTGTTCTTCTGAAGTGGTGGCTTCACTGACATCGGACTTCCCTGCAGACGCTTTGATATAACTCAAATTCCTGATGTTTATGACTCTTGCAAGTGAGTATTTTACTTCTACTAGCAAAATTTTGTTAGAAAGTATGCATTCTATGCACAACAAAATTTTATATTTCAGAAAGCATATGTGTGGAAATGTCCTTTCTTCCTGGTTTAAGAATTATTTTGCCTCCACTTTTTTCTTTCTCCCAACGTAATTTATTTTTTTTTTTTATTATTATTCATCATTTGAATATATTAAACAGAAAATTGAAAATTGTCTATTCCTTTATTTCAAGGAGATTGTTGCATGATTTTAATTACATTCCAGCGCCACACATTAAAGCTGAAGTGAACATCTCTTTGGATTTTGGAAAATGACCCATCAATGATGATGGCTTAGGTTGATTGAGGGGCTGGGGATTGAATCCCACCATGGTATTCGGGTTGAACAATTGCTTCTTTCAAGGAGATTGCTGTATATTTTAAATTTAGCATCTCTTTAGATTAGGGAAATTAAAGCATCAACAAAATGGCCGGGAGTAGTGAGGGGCTGGAAATGCCTCTTGCTGTCCTGTAATATACTGACCGTAATTTTGATGTTTCATAGACCTATAATGCAAATCTACTAAAACTCGAGCATTTTGCTCTCTCTTGGTCATTAATTTTAAAACATGCATAATATAGAAAGTTCTTGGCTCTTAAAAGTCAACTTATTTTCTTTCTGAATGCTTATGTATGTCTGATTGACTGGCTTTTTGATAGATATGATCTTTTGCACAATGCTCATCTTAATCTGGAAGGTCTGGATGAGCTCTTCAAAGTTGCCCAGGTACAAACATCTTACCACCATAGAGAAATTAACATCGACATTTTATAATTAGCAGTTCTCTACTTAATCTTATCTGAGCTATATTTGTCTTTGATTTGCAACTTCTTTGTCTACATTATCTTCTTTGCTTCTTCTGATGACTACTTCCTTTTGTTTTTTGAATTAGCATGTCCCTTTAAAGCACATGCTTCCTAAGTTGCATATTGACCACTGCATCATTTTTTGTCCTAATCCTCCTGACTAGTCTGCGTATCGTTGTTGCAGCGTCTTGCAGATGGTGTCATCCCCAATGAATATGGAATTAATCCAAAGCAAAAGCTAAAAATTGGTTCAAAGGTAATTCCTTGCTGCATTTCTCATTCAATTAGAAAGGTTCTGAACAGAAGATCATAGTTAGTATATTTAATGAATGACAAAATAAATCAAAGCCTAAAAAACTCAAATGTGGATGCAGCACTTAATTTATTATCGTTAAAAGGTTTTTATTGATTCCCCCCTCTAACAATGTGCATTTGCAGCCTTTGTTAATGCATATGAAGTACTTTCAATATTGATGTGTGATTAAGGATATCCTAATTTTTGTTGTGTTCCTTTAGATTGCGCGCCGTTTGTTGGGTAAAATTTTGATTGATCTGAGAAATACTCGTGAAGAAGCCCTTAATGTTGCTGAGTTAAAGAGTAATCAAGACAAATGCTCGAAATTGACTAAGACTGGACAGGATGATAAAGATTTTCCACCAAAGTTTTTCATCAACAATACTGATGACACAAGACGATCTAGCACCACAAGTGAAATGTCAATGGATCAAGATGATGATGATGATAAAGAGACCAAATATCGTTTGGACCCAAAGTCAGTATGGAAACCTTTCAACTCATGCTTTTTTTTTTCCCTATATTTTAGTTTATCATCTTGTATTTTACTCTTTTCGCTTCAGGTATGCAAATGTCAGGACACCTGAGCGCCATGTGCGAACACGCCTTTACTTCACATCAGTAAGTGCAAATCATAAAAGAACTAACCTACCTTTCTCTTTATATTTCCAAATTTGCCAAGGTAATTGATTTGCTATATATGTATGTATGTACTTACAATGATTTTGTTAAAATAATTTGCTTTAAATCTGTCTGACAGGAATCTCATATCCATTCCCTCATGAACGTACTTCGTTACTGTAACCTGGATGAATCTCTTCATGGAGAAGCTAGTCTCATTTGCCAGACTGCTTTGGAGCGTTTGTACAAAACCAAGGAGCTTGACTACATGAGTTACATTGTGATAAGGATGTTTGAGAATACCGAGGTAGGTCCTTTAATTATTTTAATGAAGCATGTGTCTGAGGATAGGAACTTCAACATGATTATTTGTAGGTATCATTCTGAGCATATCTGGTATTGAAATTACAGGTAGCTTTAGAAGACCCAAAAAGGTTCCGCATTGAGTTGACATTTAGCCGTGGTGCAGATTTATCCCCATTGGAGGTAATATTGTCAAATATACTAAAAGAAACCCTCATGGAAGAATGATCAAAATTACAAGTTAATATCAGACCAGAAATTTAATGGCCTCAAATATTTTTCAATTTTATATGGTTATTGTTACCCATTTTTTGTGCTTCTCGTTGGTTGCATGAAACTACACTAATGCAATGTACTTATTATTTCTTTAAAAAGATTCTCTCGATTGGAAGCTTACCGTGGTTTTAGGTTGGAACTGATTGTTTGTCTGCATATGTTAGTTAGATCTATACTTCATTTACTTATGATATATCAATCATGTTATCGGCGTTGAGTTGTTCCAAATCATATTGTTGCCTGGCAAATACGTTTTGATATGATTTAACATCAGTGAATCTTAATTTTGTTAGTTTTAAGTTTAATGAATAACTGAACAACTGGTGAGCATCTCTTTAACCCTGTTCTCTCTTTTGCTTGGCAGACGAACGACAGCAAGGCTGCTTCACTGCACCAGGAGCATACATTGCCAATAATGGGTCCAGAAAGGCTGCAGGAAGTGGGATCCTATCTAACATTAGAGAAAATGGAAAAGATGATTCGTCCTTTCGCAATGCCGGCAGAAGACTTCCCTCCTCCATCAACTCCCGCTGGATTTTCGGGTTACTTTTCCAAAAGCGCATCCGTGCTCGAGCGTCTCGTAAATCTTTGGCCTTTCAATAAGAATGCTGCTCATGCCAACGGAAAGTAACAAGTTCGTTCTCAATCGCTCTCTTTTAACTTTTCTTCCATTCTTTTGTTGTGTCATAGATGCATCTCAACTATTTGTTTACCCCTGGATGATATACATCCTAGAAATTCTTGAGTAATACTTTTTTTCCCCTGAAGACTCTCAACAACAGAAGAATTTTGTTAGAAGAATGTTTAAAATTTGTATAATTTCCCCTCTTATCAATGCAATTTGCAAGAAAATGATAAAAAAGAATGGAGATATCCTCACTGCGGAACTTTGGAGTTAGTGAGATTCTGATCTGGAAGTTGGAAAAATTAACAATCCTCGGAATTTTGATCTGGATTTCTGATTAATCTGGGTACAGGTAGATCGTTGTGATCCAATTTTTTTTTTTTAATTTCTTTATTTAGACTCGAGTCAAAATTTAATTAAATCTTGTAAATAGGACACTTCTAAATCTTTATTTAGACTTGGTGCAGAAACGTAGATGCTGATAGGTTTTAATTCGTACTGTACAGTGATGTATAAGTAGCACGTTTTGCTCCTTTCTTTTAGATAAACAAAAACAATTTGATTATCCAAAAAATAAAATTTAAATAATTATAAATAATTTTTTTATTACAGTAATTGGGATGGGTTGGTTTGAGTTAAAAAATATTTTAAATTTAGTTGAGTGTGAATCAAGTTTATCGGGTCGGATTGTTCAATCACGAATAGGTATAATTTGGGGCTGTAGTAGGGATCCTATCAATAAATTTACAGTTATGCCAGTTTATCGGGTCGGATTGTTCAATCACGAATAGGTGTAATTTGGGGCTGTAG
>JBBYHL010000022.1:1806936-1825514 GCA_038381835.1 Adansonia madagascariensis
TAAACCTCACTTCAACCTAACAAATCCAATAACCTATTCATCTTCAACGACAGAAAAACATCAACATCATTCATTACTTTCCCTAGATATAAAACATATATTTCCAGTTTTTGTCTAGTTTACATATCTTCTTTCCCGGCTTCGAGGAATCCAACCATTGAGAGTCTGACCATTTAAGAACAACAATCTGATACATATATATATTTAAAAAATTATAATTTTTATCATAATCGAATATATATTAAGCACAAATATGAAATATGAATATTTAAAAAAAAAGATGTACGGATACGGTTTCTTAATCTTTCGAGACAAAACTAGGTAGTAGATTGAGACAAAGAGTTAAAGTAGTTATAAAGAATAAAATTATGCTTCATCTAAGCATTTTTCTTTACAATCTGGAGGGTATTTCTTGAGCCACTCTCCAACTTGAATTAAAATAATTAGTTCACATTGTCTGCAAGAATATTTTGTTCAATTGATTCCATAGGAAACTAAGCCAATTAGAGCTTCGTAGCAGGTGCAATGAGGTACCCAAAAGGTCTGTCAGCTCCAAATGATACAAATAAATAAAATAACAAACAGGACGGTGAATCCAATGAAACTTCATCTTATGAATTCACCATGTTCATGTAATCATCATCATTAAATTCATTTTATCTCACATTAGTTAGATCTTAAATTAAAAAAATTAATTAATTTTAAGTTAGATGCTCAATAATATATTCGAATCTTAAGTTCGTATAATTTCCATCCGGTCATCCCTTCGGAGTTTTGTTAAATCCGGTATTGAGTGATTGAGAGGTTTGTTAACAGTAAATGATCTTTACCTTTTTCGCAGAAAACAAAAGGTTCGAAGGAATTTCCGGACAATTTCTTGTAAGGTATATCGAACATAGTTTGTTTATGTATTTAACTTTGTCTGATTATGGTAAGGCCAGGTCTGAAATAGTCTTGGTAAAAACTCCTACCAACAAACCAGTACTTTCTTTGTTTTTAGAATTTGTGCTTAACAGTATTCGAGTTTGATTGTTTAGCCTATCTGTAGACAGTTACGGTTCGTGAGGTTTAGAGGTTCGATCACTTCTAGGTTCTAAATGTAGCAGTGGCGATCTAGCAATTTGATCACAATGATATTTGTAAGCTCTTTTTATACCTTCAGGCTATGGCCTTCTTCGTCCCAAAACAAAGGTCATAACTCATGAACTTAGGACTTAGTTGATTTATATAGTTAAGAGGTGGCGTCTAACAAATATAGAATTTGAATCTTAGCATTTGTAACATTTTCTGATATCCTTAGATTATAGCTTATTTTGTACCAAAAAAAAAGCTTTGATCATAGGAATCCAATATTTAACCTAGTTGATTCATATAGTCATCTTTAAAAAGTAATATCCAATAAGTTTACAATCGAAATTCCAACATGCATAATCTCATTATCTCCTTTACACCTAAAAATCCTTTGATCCTAAGATCCTGAGACTTAGCTTAATTGGTTTATATAGTTATCTTTAAAAGGTAGTATCCAATAGACTTAGGGATTCAAACCCAGTATTTTCCATATCCCCTAAACTATGAATTCCTTAAGAAAAAAAAGCCCTCAACCCTAATGCGAATGAGTGAAGTCGGCTAGTTATATGAACCATACCATGGACTGAACATAGGAAGAACTAGCAAAAGACAAAAATCTCTAAAAATGGCAGCATATATTTGTCCTTATTAGTTGATGCAGCAGAAATAGCAAAACGACTTTGTGAAGCAAATTTGAAATGAATAAACAATCGATTTATATATATATATATATATATATATATATATATATTGCTGGAAAACAGAATATGGACATGTAAAATTTGCAAGGAACAATGCAAGTTTGTCTTAATTGCTCATAGGGATCATCGACATACTTGTTTTGACTTTAAACAATAAGTTTCTGCAAACAGTAACGAAACATAATAGCTCCAAAATTGGTAATCAAATTATATATACAAGAAATTCTTTACTCTCTATGTATCAAGCAGCCATTGGAAGAACAAAAAACCAGCAAAAGATAGAATAAAGAAGAAAAACAATATTCAAGTCAACAAGAGATCAGATGGAAGTGATGATGGTTAAGGACGAACAAAACGTAGGAAGGCGCCGGATTTGCTCAGCCGATGGTGAGGTTCGAGCAGTAAGATGTGTCAAAAGACGTCGAAGAGATCCAGTTTCAGTATGTGATGAAAATCAAGGTGATCAGCAACCACTGCAACAAATTGATCAAAGCAATGGTGCTGCTACCACTGTGAAAAGGAGCTCGCGGTTTCGTGGTGTCAGCAGGTGCAAAGAAGACCTTTTAAGATTGTTTCATATGCCCCTTCTTTTCATTTCTCAATGGCTAATTTTTTATCCATATGAAAAAAAAAAAATCAACAGGCATAGATGGACTGGCAGATATGAAGCTCACTTGTGGGATAAGCTATCTTGGAATGTTACACAGAAGAAGAAAGGGAAACAAGGTAAAGAAACTATGTTTCTTTGTTTTGCATCAGTTCTTTTTTCGTTATAATTTTCAATCCAGTATGCTTACATGTTGCATGATTTTTTATGTTCTTTGATTCATTCGTGCTATGGAATCGGCTCGCGGATCCTGCAGTTTATCTTGGTGAGTAAATAACAAGTCAAGTTTCACTTTTCCATATATATATCACTATGTTGCTCCAATTCTTCATTTTTTAAGTACCCATGTCCAAATACATAAAAAAACTTAGAAAAAATTAAACATACTCATGCCAGACTCATTCTCGTATCCAATACTCAAACTTGACTCCAAGTAACTCAGATATATATACCACCCCAAAACTCTTACATACAAGGTAAAATAACTATGGTATCTTTTCATAAACTTTTCAGGAGCTTATGATGATGAAGAAGCTGCTGCAAGAGCATATGATTTAGCTGCACTTAAGTATTGGGGGACATCAACTTTCACCAATTTTCCTGTATGTAAATCTTATAATCTCATTCAACATATATATATATATATGATCTTTTCTAGGAGTTTATAGGTGTATTAATTAAAGTAGTATATGTAAACAGCAGATCTAACTTGCTTGATGATTTCTGCAGATATCAGATTATGAAAACGAGATTGAAATGATGCAAACTGTCACAAAAGAGGAGTATTTGGCCTCATTAAGAAGGTAAAGCTTCATTTAATCAAATTGCAAACAAAATATAATTATATAAAGGCTATTCAAATAAATAGGCAACAATTGAATATTCTTTTTTACAGAAAGAGCAGTGGGTTTTCAAGAGGTGTATCCAAGTACAGAGGAGTTGCAAGGTACATTTCTTGATATTCTGGTGAACTGTGTTACCCCGACATAGGGATGAATATGTGCCCAACACGGGTATATTTAATTGTTTATAAGTTGTATCATATGTTTGGAGGACCATATCTCCATATCCTTATCCGAATATGTGCCAGAAACAAAGTCATATATGGGTACTTCTAGAGAAAATAAAGAGTCTAAGTAACATCTTTGATGACTAATATCAGTATTTTAACTAAGGATATATTCCTTCGGATAAAACATGCAGGCACCATCACAATGGAAGATGGGAAGCGAGAATAGGGAGAGTCTTTGGAAACAAATATCTATACCTTGGCACTTACAGTAAGTTTCCTTACTTTCCTGTGTTCAAGAAATGGCAAATTTTCAGCCATGGATAAGAAAGATAAAGTTCTGGATATCTGTCTAAACAACATGCTTATCTCACTTGCAGGCACCCAAGAGGAGGCTGCTCGAGCTTACGACATTGCCGCAATTGAATATAGAGGGATAAATGCTGTGACCAACTTCGATTTGAGCACTTATATCAGTTGGTTAAGGCCTGGAACGACAAATACTCTAATCGGGGCTAATGAATCACCGGCAAAGATAGAACCTGAATCTAAGCCCTCATTCCACCATTCTTTTGCTTCAGATTACTTGAAATGTCGTCACAATCAAGAAGCTCTTGAAACCAAACCTGTCAATTACTCATACAACAAGTCTTCTTCTTCGTCACCTACTGCACTAGGGCTGCTGCTTCGATCTTCGGTGTTTCGAGAACTGGTGGAAAAGAATGCGAATTTATGTGAAGATGAAAGCAGTTCTAGCGATGAAAACGATGAACCGAAGAACCAACAAGCAGGAGGAAGATATGATGGAGGTGAGTTTGGTGGGGCATTTTATGATGAAATCGGTAGTGGTGACTTCCCATTTATTTGCTCTTCCGGTGAAGATAGCATGGATTTGCAAGAAAGAGAGCTCCCAGCTTCCATTTTATGATCTTCCAAGGAATGTGCAGTTTTGTATATAGGTTGCTCTCAATTTTCATTTTTATGTTTGATACTCATGTTCAAAGTGTATCCGAACATGAGTACTTTTTTTAAAAAAATTTAAAAAATTAAATATATAGATAATTTATATCCGAAAGCAGGTAATATAAGTTTGTACGGTTTAGAAAGATAGGAAAGCAGCTGCTGCTAGCATTGTGGATGTATTGTAAAATCTGCAATTTTGTAAATTATAATTAGCTAAAATTGTGGATATTCTTGTAAAAAAATTGGGTGTAATTAGCTAAAAATTTGAATTAAATTGTTATTTCCGTGATATATATATATATATAAAAATATATATATACACGTAAATATATAAAATCCATTCCTTGTTGTGCTATAAAGATACTATATGGTTTGAGTTGAGTTGAAAAGGACGAGAAAATATATGATTTCTTATTAGTTTTTCTACTTTTTACATATTTTAGATAGACCTTTTACAAATCGAATTCGAATAAAAATTTTGCATTTGTTCAATATGATTTGGATTAATATTCATTTAATAAAAAAAATTTTATTTTAATTTAATTATAAAAATATAAAATTTTAATAAAAATAATATTTTTAAATAATAAAATAAATTTTTGAGTTCAATCCAACCTAACTCAAGATTAAATAATAAAAAATAATTTTTTTTAAATCTTACCTAATCCAATCCGTGAATATCACATCTGTAGTTTATTCAAGTTTGTTGCAAATGCTAAATCATAATTTAACATGCAAATTTAAGAAAAAAAATATTAAACTCACTATCGATCAAACGTCTAAATTTTACAAACTAATTAATAAGATAATATATATTTTTTAAAATATATTAAAAATAAAAAATTAAATTAAAAAGAATTATGACATTTAATAATATTATACTTTACGAACAATATATCAAAAATAAATTTTAAAAATTGAATAATCATACAAAAATTGACAAGATATCACTTAAATAATAATTTAATTCTATAAAAATATTCATAATATTTTTAAATAATAATAATAATACTTTAAGTTCAAGCTTTAAAATAATATATATTTTTTATTTTTTTAATCATTCATGAACAATTGAATATCTCTAAAATTATTTTTATCTTTATTAATTAATTAGTGAAAAAAAAAAAAAAAAAAGAATTTTGAAGGCAGTTTAGTAATTTCGAACAAAATGCTAGGACACAGATCTCATCTAATCTCTCCCTTCTGAAACTCTCGAATTTTGGAGTCCCGTAAATTTTCCCAACTTTCCAAATCTACATCTTTAGGGTTCCGTTTTTAACTCCCAATTCCCAAATTTTAGATCTTAATTGCTCAAATCAGTTAAAGAACGGGGCAAAAATGTACGGATTCGAAGCTATGACATTCAACATCCACGGCGGTTACTTGGAAGCGATCGTGAGAGGTTACAAGGCGGGACTCTTAACCGCCGCTGATTATAACAATCTTTGCCAATGCGAAACCCTTGACGATATCAAGATGCACCTTTCCGCCACAGAGTACGGTCCTTACCTCCAAAATGGTACTTTTTTTTTTCAATTCCTTCCGATCTTCAATTTATTCGCCTTTCCAATTTCCAATCTCCTGAGATAATGCATTGATTTTCGTTTGGATTGAGTCGAAACTGATGTTAATTATAGCATTAGAGAGTTAATTAAAGCGCAGCTTGTTAAAATTTTTATTTATTGAGATACCGCTTGCTGATTCTTTGCAGAACCTTCACCATTGCATACGACTACGATTGTGGAGAAATGCACTCTTAAACTTGTTGACGAGTATAAGCATATGCTATGCCAAGCTACCGAGCCGTTGTCCACCTTCTTAGAGTATATCACGTATGTAAAGATTTGTCCTTTTTGGTTCTTTATTTGAATTTTTTTTTGAGATAAATCGATCATCCTTCTGTTTGATATAGCAATGGCATTGATTTATCTTGCATATTATGATCTAGCTTTGATTTAATTTATTAGTGGCAGTGTGCATCATTCTGTGTAACATTAGTTTGTTTTTAGAACTAGGCATAACTATAAAATACTAGGTGCTAATTCAGTAACATCGAAGAACTTGTAGTTCTGAGTTCTGACTTTGTAGTATGAATTGTGCACTTCCTTGCGCTGCTTAGTGGTTTTGTTATTTCGTGGGGGAGAGACCAATCTGCTCTTTTATTTCCTTAAAAGTTAGAGGGTGTTTCCCTCATCTCATGATCTGGTTAATCCATTTTAGGCTCAGGTGGAACATAGCTGCCTGAATTGTTGGACTTCTTTGAGTTTTCTCAGGGTTATATGAAAAACTATCTGTTTAGATGGTGTGGAGATGCAGTTTGATTAACAGGTTTTAAAACTAAAATTTTGATTGTTCCATTCAGGTATGGTCACATGATAGACAATGTTGTCTTGATTGTTACTGGAACCTTGCATGAGAGAGATGTTCAAGAGCTTTTGGAGAAATGTCATCCTTTGGGCATGTTTGATAGGTAATCTAATGCCTAGATAGAGATCAGATTATTCACATAGTTCATATATGCTCACTTTTTTTTTTTTTTGGCTGCTTCAGCATTGCAACCCTGGCAGTTGCTCAGAACATGCGTGAACTCTATAGATTGGTTCTTGTTGACACTCCACTGGCTCCATACTTCTCTGAGTGTATTACCTCTGAGGTACAGGGTCTAACAACTTTTTTAATACCACACTAATTTTAGTCTTTGATTATCTATCTGTCTGCATCTCTCTGTGTATAAGCATGCAGGTGAGAATGTAAGTAGCTCTGCTGAAGAAGTATTGCATTTGTTGAATGATTTCATTTTCTAAGCCTTTGATTCTTGGATTCATTCATCTGGGTTTTTCTTTAGGACCTTGATGACATGAACATTGAAATTATGAGGAACACTCTCTACAAAGCATACCTTGAAGATTTTTACAAGTTTTGTCAGGTAAGGTTCTGAATACTGAAGAAAGGTGGGTATTTATTTCTGGCTATGCAAGTAGTAGTTATTTCATACCTCCTTTTAAGTTCAATGTATCTTTTTTCCCTATAGAAACTTGGTGGTGCGACTGCAGAGATAATGTCTGATCTCTTAGCCTTTGAGGCTGATAGGAGGGCTGTCAACATTACCATTAACAGGTATTGTTACTTACGGAAATGACTTACTTCCTAAAAGTTTTTAGTTTTACTCTTGGTACTTTTTTTTCTGATAAACATGCTTCGTACTGTTTACTTTTTGCAGCATTGGTACTGAACTTACTCGTGATGATCGTAGGAAATTATACTCTAATTTTGGTCTGCTGTAAGCTCTTGCTCTCAGGCCTGATTATGCTTTTTTTTTTTCTGGACCATATTAGATGCTTTTGGATGTTATCTTTGACAATGCTGCTTCATGTTATAAACAGTTATCCTTACGGTCACGAGGAACTTGCTGTCTGTGAGGATATTGACCAGGTGTGTTTGCATGTTATGCTTGCTTAAATGAAATTACTCGTAGTTCTTAGCCTTTTGCTTGGGTTGCTTCCAGGTTCGTGCTGTGATGGAAAAATATCCTCCCTATCAATCAATTTTCTCTAAATTATCGTACGGAGAGAGTCAGATGCTCGACAAAGCATTTTACGAGGAGGAAGTGAAAAGGCTTTGCTTAGCTTTTGAGCAACAGGTTTGTACTTGATATCTCAGGCATCAATTATCATGCTATAATAATAGTAAAGGAAAAAAAAATTACAGCAGTGGCATAAGTTTGACTTTGTCTTCGCATTTCTGAACTTCTTTTTCATGAATGGAAATAAGATAATCTAGTTTTCTCTGATTCGGTTTTCTTGCACAATGACATGCAGTTCCATTATGCTGTTTTCTTTGCATACATGAGATTAAGGGAGCAGGAGATCAGGAACCTGATGTGGATCTCTGAATGTGTGGCTCAAAACCAAAAGTCTAGGGTTCATGACAGTGTTGTCTTTATGTTTTAGATGACCCATCAACCAACCCAAGTTGGTTAGGAATAATTAATGATGTTATAATGGTCTCGCAACCGCTAGAGTTAATGACGTATGTTTCGAAATACAGATCCGAGGATGATTCAGACAAAACCCGGACAAAACTAGGTTACTACAAATGATATTGTCTCTTTGGCTTGATCAGCTGTAAATTGTTCCTACTCTCTCACATTCTCCACCCATATTTTCATTGGACTGGTTTAGCTGCTTTATTTCCAACTATTTGTGTGCTAATAGAATAAATTCCTTTATATATATATATATATATTATGTTCTATTTGTTAATTGAGGATAAAATGTTGTATTCTTGAGGTTGTTTTTCAATCTCTTAATTGAGGATAACCGGTTTTTGTGTTTATTAAATGCTTCGTGTTTATGTTGTGATTTTGTATCATGTCAAAAATTATCAAATATAGTTTCGGATTGTTTTTGAATCGGAGAACTTAGATGGTGGGTTTTCCTTTTTTTGTTAGATTGATTGGGTCAGATTTGAATTCAATTATTTGGATTATTGGTATTTTTTATCAAATTCAGCTGGGTCGAATTTAGATTCAATTATTTGGATTGTTGGGTTTTTTTTTTTTTTTTCTTTTTATCAAATTGTGTTTGAATCAATTTTAGATAATCTAATTGGATGAACTTCATCAGAATAGTTTTGCAATCCAATCGGGTTTATGGGATGAGAGAAGAGAGTAAAACCCAAAATAATTAAAATATAAAAGATGTCTGTAATTTAATTATTAATTGAAAGTTTTTATTCACGACATGATAATAATATAATAAAATATAATATAAATATAATATAAAAATTAATTAAAATTTTTTGAATATAATATAAAAATATAATATAATAAAATATAATACAACGATTATAAACTTTGAGTTGTATCACTTTTTTTTTATTTTAAATTTCCTGAATTGTCGTTACTTTTATACTAAAAATTAATTGAAAAACTTGAAATTTAATTTAATTAATTTATAATAATTATTTTTTAGAATATGATGTTCGATTAAACTTTGAACATCCGTATTTATAATTACACTCGCTTTAGTTTGAACTGAAATGTCCTTCGCAGTGAAAAGACTGAAAGGCCAAAAATCCTAACTTCTGCTTCCTCTTTGGATCCAAACCAGACTACCAAGGATCTCATGTAGGATGCTATTGCCAGTCTTCTTCGAAGCTTCGATAGTCGTTAAACCTTAGAAACCCAAAACCCCCGGCAAAGAAAATGCCCACCACTATCCTTCTGCTGATCCTCCTCCTCTCCACCTCCACTAGTCCCATCACCTCCGCCGTCCCAATCCCAGGCTTAGACTCCTTTCTAACCCAACAATCCCGCCTAGATCCCAAATCAACCAACGATCCCTTTTCATCCCTCCCTTCCTCCCTCAAAAAGTCCCTTTCGTCCTTCTCGTTCTCCTCCTCTCATGGCCCTCTCAACATCCCTTCCCTAATCTCCAACCTCCTTTCCCTTTCCATCCCAATCCCTCTACATGTCCGCCTTGTTGGCCCTAACTTCTCTTACTCCTCCATTTCCCTCCTCACTTCCTTCCTCCAATCCTCCGTTACTTCCTCCAACTTCCACCTCATCTCTTCTTCTACTTCCCACCATTCTCTCTCCGTCAGCCACTTCCTCCACCTGGACGTCTCTCTTTCTTCCTCCTCTCTTTCTTCTTCCCTCTCCGCTGCCATCTCCTCCGCCGTCTCCTCTACTCCTTCATCCTTCCGTTCCCATCTCCTTTCCATCCCATATTCTACCGTCGACCCCATCGTTTCCCGACATTTCGAGGCCGAGAAAACCGATGACGCCATTTACATTTATATTCTCCATCTTGGGCTCACCTCGAAGCAACCTTATGCATACTCTTACTCTCGTTCTGATTCTTCTGCAGGCTACACTAATTGCTTAGGGACCCTTTGGACAGGCAAAAAAAGGTATCTCTGGATTGATCTCGGGGCTGGTCCTGTTGACTATGGGCCGGGTTTATCTGGTGATGGGGTACTTCCGAGAGGCGAGTTTCACCCGTTAGCTGCCTTACATGGAAGACCCAAATCCGAAAAAGCCTTGCTTTCGGAGTTGGCTTCATTGATATACAGTGCTTATCAGGTACTTGTCGTTCCTCCTTTGAGAATTCCTGTTCATTTTGAGAGTACTTTAACTGTTCAGCTTATCCATGTTCACGGATCTGAAAGTACGGATTTAAGTGGTTTGGATTGGAATGAGATTGAAAAAACGTTTTACAATGAGGCAAATGATGGTGAGTTGTTGTTTGGCAATCAGAGTTTAGAGTTCAAGAGGTATAGTGTTAGGTACGAGGAGTGTTCGATTTGTTCTTTTGCTGTTTCTAGGTCGATCAATTCGTATACTTCACGGTTTCTGTTTGATAATTACACTTTGATTGTGAGTGAGTATTTGGATTCGAAACGCTTGCATCAGATATTGTCTGATTCGGCAGAGGAGTTTAGGAGGGTTGCGGGCTTGCCTGAGGAGGAATTTGGTAGCAGGGTACTTCCTGTTTATGTGTTTGATTTGGATTTTAATACCATTTTGTTGCTTGATCGGTATCATCAGTCTATTGCATTTAAAGATATGGTTATTGCTGTTAGGACAAAGACTGCTCAAACTGTGAGTGATTACAGTTGCAATGGTCGTCATGTTTTTACACGTATGAGGGAGCTGGAGAGGCCAATTGTTGGTTCGATTTTGCAGAGTATGTGGGGAGTGTCGCCAACTCATTTGTTCTGGAGCCCTACACATAATGGTACACTGGTAGATTACACATGGAGTGTTGGTCAGACTCCTTTTGGACCATTTTCAGAGATATCATCATTGTCTTTTGTGCAGAAGGATGCAGCTCGGAGAAATTTTCTCTTGACATCATTGAATTACAGTATAACAAGTGCTATTGATGTTCTTGAATCTATTGATGCACATGGTGGGGATAGAAATCTCCTTAAACTGAAGCAACATGTTGAGTTCATACAGAGGTGGAACTTTTTCAGGTACAAGCTGGACAAAGCAGTTTCTTCTTTGTCACATTTTGACTTTGGGATGGCATTCTATTACTTAAGGTCCTCAGATCACGATCTTTATGCAATTCACGATCTTGTGTACACCGCATCTCAAGAAATTGAAGCATCACTTGTTTGTTTCAAAGATCCACCATTTCCATGGGCTGCATTATCATTTTCTGCAGTTGGTTTCCTTGGCCTCTCTTATGTTTATGTGAAAAGGGACAAACTTTTTAGAAACAAGAGGAAGCAGTTTTGAAAGTTTTAGTCAAACAAGGCTTGTATCATTTGAATATAGTAGAACACGTGTATTCCTGTGAGAGAGGTAAGTCTCAAGATTGAAACTTAGTTTTACTCTAGACTTACTGAAATTTTAGGGAGAATTCTGTTTTGTTACACAAATTTTCCTAACTGCATAATCTGTCTGCTTATGCTATATTTTCCTTGCATGCTGGATGAATGTCAATCTTATGCACTTGAAGGATTTTGTGGTATCTGTAATATATCCAACATTGTCTTCTCATCTGCCTGTTACCATTTTTTTTTCGGAGTGAAACTATTTATCCATTTAAATACCATATATGTGCTCTTGAAGTTTTTCATTTGGATAGTTAGATAATGTAGGATTTGGCCTGTGACTAACTTCCTTCAAAATACCCGTTGAATTTCATGCACTTTTATAACCAGATAATGACTATTTATGTTGCCATCTTTCTGGATCAGAAGTTTATAACTTAGTGTTGATACGAAGGCAGACAGTGTCAGACATCCCTTTGAATCATATACTTGAAATGGAATTTCAAACTGCATGGAATATGAACTAGGTGTTTGGTCTGCTGTTTTCTAGTTCAAGGCACATTTGCACTTGGCAGATGAGTTGGCCTCTTTCTTTGAGATGACTTGTCACTGGTCTCTTTTACTTTCCATTGGTATTTAAAGTAAAAAAAAAAAAAAAAAAGTGAGCCAGCAATGCTTTAGAGCGGGGGCAGTACATAAAAGATTTCAATTTGTTGTTTTTTTGTTTTTTTTTTTTTTTTGGCCTATGTTGTTTTGTCTTGTTGGAGACACGAAAATATTATCTTTCACTTATCATCTACCTGTCAATTTATTTGTTCATCCACCCATTCATGGATGATCTATGTTTGAGTCTCAAAGCTATAATTAAACTCATGTTTCTCGTATTTTAGTTTGAATGATAAAAATGGGATTTGGGAAATACATTTAATTTTATTCCTAGTTTTTCCTTACACATGGAGAGTCATACGCCGATACACATAGCTCTCTCCGAGGATCATTTATTTATTGTGTCCTGTGCAGGGGCCATGCTAATTTTCTTTTTGTGTTTTCCAATTTTGTCGGATGTCCCCCAATGGACAATTATTTATGTGTCTAATGTGGGTATTTTATGAAAGTTGAAAGGTCAGATGGGCAACATAGAAATCTCCAGCTTCAAACACCGATTTGAAGTAGCCAGTCTAGATATAATTTGTATTGCTTTTTTATTTTTATTTTTTTGTTATTTTTAACCAAATGCAGCCTGATTGCTCTCACTCTTGTGGCTGTTGTGTTGGGGAGAATGTGTTGCAAACTACTGCTGGCTCTTGCAATTGCGGTTGTATCTTTGCATGTTTGTGTTGACAAGGAAATGGATTTTAGCAACTGCCTGTTTGTTTACTCTGCAATTTTTCTTGATCACAGCATGTTCCGAAGAACCTATGTTGCTCTAGCTTTTTATTTTTCTTGAAATATTTGTGTCTGGCATAGATCTAGACATGGGTACGAGGATATAATCTTCCAAGGATCCTTCTTTCTTTGTATCAGAGGGAGAGTGCCCTCTTCGGATCAGAGGGAGAGTGGGGAATTCGATTCAACCCTTTCGAGTTGGGTAGATATATGCAAGGGTTATAAATGTCGTAACATGCAAATCCAAAGTTGTTTTCTCTCAAGATGCAAGCACTAGCCTACACTGGATAGAGTTCTTTAAGATTTTCCAGCATTATGAGCCAAAGAGAGCTCAATAATAATCCATTGGAAGTTGGAATCTTTACAATTAGTAATTAATTACTACTATGCAAGTAAGCCTTTCTAGTTTGAATTTAAGGAGATATCCCACGGCTTGCTGCAAATTTGATGCAAGTTTCCTATGTTTTCTTAACCTTATCTTGCAAGAAAAATCGGCTGGGCCTAAGTTAAGTCTCATGTTTAGAACGAGGAACGGTGCACTAACCCTATCGGGTCAGATTTGGTCTCCGCTGGGATTGGTTTATTAGATTGGGGCTTGCTTTGCCACTTTTAAAGTTCCTATGTAAGCAGGCAAGACTGACAACGATTCATCAGAATTTTTTTTAGTCAGGCATCATCGGTTCATTGCAAGAAAAATTGAAATCATTGTAAAAAAAGGCGATTAATTCCAACAATTGCAAATAAATCGAAGCCCATGACCACGAGCCCAGAAAATCGACCACCCAAAAAGGTAAGACATTAGGAAAACCCAAGACTGCGTAGGCACCAAATCCTGTTTCGTTTGGTAAAAAGCTTGTAATTTTAATTTTTAAGTAAATTAGGATCCATCGTTGTGTACATGAAAGGGAGGGAAGTTTTGATCAATTTATGCAAAGCATGTAACGATGGAAAATCAACAGCAAAATTACATTCGCAAATTCTGAAAACTGGGTTTTCCCATGACAGTTTTCTCACCACAAAGCTGACGGCCCTGTACTCAAATTTTAGTTCCATTGAAGAAGCTCAAAAACTGTTCGACGAAATACCGAAAAGAACTGTTTATCTGTGGAACTCAATTCTTAGAGCTTATTCTAGACATAAGCAATGGGAAAAAGCTTGGGTTCTATTCAAAAACATGATAGCTGATGGAAAAGGGGAGAAAATTGTGCCTGATAATTATACTCTGGCAATAGTTTTAAAGGCTTGTGCAGGGTTGCAGTTGCTTAAACAAGGGAAAGTTTTACATGGCTTTTTGTGGAAAAATGAAAAGATTGGATTGGATTTGTTCGTGGGGTCTGCTTTAATTGAGTTTTACTCGAAATGTGGTGGAATGAGTGATGCTTCCAAAGTTTTTAAGGAGTTTGAGGAGCCTGATGTTGTTTTGTGGACTTCAATGGTGAGTGGATATGAGCAGAATGGTTGTTTCGAAGAGGCCGTAGCTTTTTTCTCAAAAATGGTAGCGGAGGAGGGTGTTGATCCTGATCGCGTTACTCTTGTTAGTTTAGTTTCTGCTTGCGCTAAGTCGATGAATCTTAAGCTTGGTAGGAGTGTACATGGTTTGGTTATTAGAAGAGGATTTGAAAATGAATTGTCTTTGGTTAATGCATTGTTGAATTTGTATGCAAAGACAGGTTTCTTGAAAGAAGCAGAAAAATTGTTTAGGAGTATAGAAGGGAAAGATGTTGTAACGTGGAGCTCAATGATTGGTTGCTATTCCCATAATGGAGCTGCCGTTGAGGCATTGCTTCTTTTCAACGAAATGATTCGAAAGGGATGTCAACCGAATGCAGTTACCGTTATTAGTGCACTACAGGCATGTGCGGTTGCTTGTGATTTAGATGAGGGTCGGAGGATTCATGAACTTGCAACTAAGAGAGGCATTGACTTAGAAGTCTCGGTTTCTACCGCTCTGATCGATATGTACATGAAGTGCTTGTCACCTGATGAAGCTGTTAATGTCTTTCGGAAAATGCCCAGGAAAGATGTAGTCTCTTGGGTTGCTCTGTTAAGCGGGTATGCTCAAAACGGGATGGCTTACAAGTCTATCGGGATCTTCCGGGATATGGTGTCAAGTGGAATCCGACCTGATGCTGTTTCAATGGTAAAGATTCTTGCTTCTTCTTCGGAGTTAGGTATTCTTCGCCTAGCCATATGCCTTCATGGTTACGTCACTAGAACCGGCTTTGATAGTAATGCTTTTATCGGGGCTTCTCTTATAGAGTTGTACTCAAAATGTGGTAGCTTAGACTATGCAATAAAAGTGTTTGAAGGAATCATATACAAGGATGTTGTTCTATGGAGTGCAATGATTGCTGGCTACGGAATCCACGGACAAGGGGAAGAATCGTTGAAGTTATTCGAACAGATGGTCAAGAGTTCGGTAGCTAGGCCGAACAATGTCACTTTCGTTTCAATTTTATCCGCCTGTAGCCATGCAGGTTTACTTTCGGAAGGTATCGAAATATTCCATATGATGGTAAATGATTATGGACTGGATCCTGGTTCAGAGCATTACGGCATAGTTGTCGATCTGCTTGGCCGTACCGGGGAGATAGACAAAGCCATTGACATCATTAACCGGATGCCAGTTCCAGTCGAGTCTCATATTTGGGGTGCCTTGCTTGCCGCATGCAGGGTTCATCACAATGTCGAGATGGGTGAGCTGGCGGCGAAGAATCTCCTCCGGTTAGATCCGGATCATGCAGGTTATTATATTCTGTTATCAAATATGTATGCAGTTGATGGGAAATGGGCTAATGCTGCACAACTTAGAAATGTAATTAAAGAAAAGGGGTTAAAGAAGATGATTGGTCAGAGCATGGTTGAGATAAAGAACGAAATCCATAGCTTTGTTGCTGATGATAAACTTCATCCAGAATGTGGGAAGATTTATGAACTACTGGGACAATTGGAGGTGATTATGAGATTGCAACATCAGATTTTAAGATAACCCGAACTTATATATCATCATTATATTGTTGATAATCATAAATATTGAATCTCGAAAATTATTAATTTTAAAATTTTAGTTTTAATTATGTTTTATATCGTTTTAGATAATCTTTGATAAAAATTAGAAGTTTAATTTAAATATTTTATTTTTCTAATTAAAAAAAGATATAATTTAGTTTAAATGTTTTTTTGAAAAAAATAAAATGGACTTAAACTATTTTATATTAAATGATAAGCATCTCTCTACTTATCAAATTCAACACTTTTTTGTTAAAAGGTTCAAATTAAGTAATATTTAATATTATCACATACATTGAAAAAAATTAAATCATTGAAAATTTTCTTTTTCAATTTTCAATGCGTTATCAAATACATCATCAACTTAAATCTAATAAAATTGTCGAGATTTTTTATTATAGAGATATTTGAATGGTCGAAAAGACATAGACTTTTTGATTTTGTATAAATTTTTAATATTTATGTTGAAATGTTACAAAATGGGACACTAATAAATCTTATATTAAGGTAAGTAAATTTCTACTCATATCAAACTAATGTTATTTTCGAATAATTAGAAACTTTGCATGCATGAAAAAGTTATATATTTATATATATATATATATATATATATAGAAAATCATATTTTTATACTTATATTCAAACATTTATCAATTATAATTATTTTTTAAAAAAATAAAAAATCAATGTCACATATAAATCTTGAAGACTCACAACTCAAAATCTTAACCCTCTTTTTACCCTGGCTAGGCCTTATGATTGAAATCCATGCCCACAATTTGGAATTAGGATTTATATACGCCATACTTTTCTTTCTAGTGTTTTAATTATATAACAATATATTGAACTTGATTTACAACTAAATTACCTTTAAAATTGTAATGAAAATGGTTGTGCAACTTCTCCTCGTAATATTAGACACAATGATACGAATATGATATGTATAAAGTAACAAAAATATAACATGAATATATGTCTTAATATCTATATAATATGAATTATTAACATATCAAAACTGATAAAATAAAATACCTTAAACAAGATTATGGCATAGCAAAATATGTGAACATAATGTGAATACATAAATTACCAAGTCTACGCACAACATTACGATCTAAATAAGAGACTAATTGACCACCTTGATCATGAACTCGGAGTTAGGCCAGTTGATTGGTATAGAAACTCTTAATAGATAGTATTTAACAAGTTTAATGTTTAAATCTTAGTATCTATAACTCCTTCTCTTATCTCGGGTTGAAACCATTTTTTGAAAAAAAAAAAAAACTAGTCGTGACTTATAATTCATAAACTTCTTACAATTAGGCATGAAAAATGACACAGATATTTTTTAAGTGTGAAAAGATTTTGGCATTCTCAAAGATCAAAGCAATTCAATTCTAACTTTACTATGTTCTGTTTTTTTTTTTTTAATTCTTAAAAAAGGGAAATTCAACTTCTATTGGTTAGAATGCATATGATTTAAATCCCATGCTTGAATTAAATTTAATGTCTAATTAAACTATTGAAAATCAAAGTAGAAAGATCAAATTCCAAGTTGGGCAAAATATTTTCCCTTTGGAAATTTATAAATAAAACCAAAAATATTTTGGTGTTGGGTCATAATCTTATGTTATACAAAGATCACCATCTTCTCACCAAAAAAAAAAAAAACATTTTTTTATAAAAGAAATCATAATCATAATCATATTCAAATTTCAAATTTATTAAATATCAACTTCTAAAAATAATTGCATGAACCGATTAAAAAATCTTAGATTCTAATTAGCTTGCTTTTCCAGGATATGGGTATATATATATATGGAGTTTAGATCGATCATTTGTTTGGATTTAATACAAAAGAATTACTAAAACGTATTGACTTTTTCATCTACAACCTTGTCTCTCTTAAATGTAAGAGGTTCGATTTGATAATATTAAACATGATTATGAGTATATAGTGTGTGAATGCATATATGAAAAAAATAATTAAAACATAACATAAAATTGGCTAGAATATACGAAATCTATATTATACGAATTATTAACATATTAAAATTATAAAAATATATAACATTTTAAATACAATTATAACCTAAAAAAATATTATTGATTTTCTAAGTCTAAGATAAGAATTGATATTTTTTAAGTGATTAAACTTAGTAAAATTTTCCAACAAGATATAAGTCAAGCTCCATTAAATGATCAACTTAATTAATTAGTTTAAAAAATAAATAATTTTTGTAGTTTTGGAAGCCCTTAAGGGACCAATAAAAGGTAACAAAATATTATTTGAGTAACTGAGATTGCCAACTCTATACAATAAAACCTTGAGAATTCATGAATCTAAGATAATAATAATAATAATATTATTATTATTATTATTTAGTTTGAGATATGTTAAAATATTATATTATTAGAACTTATAAATTAAGAAATTAAACACATTGACGCCATGATTATTTCTGAATAATTAATCCAAAACCATTGTCTTTTGTTGAATTTGTATTAAATTAACTTAATTGTCAAAATGGATGATGTTAATTGT
>JBBYHL010000022.1:1825614-1836002 GCA_038381835.1 Adansonia madagascariensis
TTTTACAACAATTAGGAATTTTCAGCACCTAGGGATAACAAAAAGATTAATAAGATAATTCCAAAGATTTTGATTCAATCTACTAGTTTATCAATTATTTTTTAACCAATAAATAAATCATTTTGGGTTTTGATTATTTCATAGTCAAATCATTAGGTTTGATTTTTGAATTTGGTATTCAAACTATTTAAATTTGAATAATTTTAGATTCAATTTGTTTAGTTTTAAAATTAATCAGTTTGATTGTGTATCCTCTCGTAAAGATCATTTGGATCACTTAAAATTAGATTATTTTATATTCAAATTCAAGTTACCATTTCACAACTTTAAATTATTTTGACATTATTATCAAATTGGATTGAATCAAGTTCAAATTTTTTTTCAAATTTGAATAAATTTTATCTATTGTAATTATCGTCAATATAAATTGCTATTTTCTTTTCACTCAATGCAAGGTTTGTAGGATGATACTTATCTTATTTATATTTTATTTATTTATAAATATATTTTATCGAACAAATATCACTTTACAAACTTTACTTTTAAATATTTTTATCGTCGATGTATAAAGTAATCATCAACGTTAAGATCATTGAAGGGCCAAATTACATTAAAGAGAGTACCGAAAATCGTAACCTGCTATATCCTGCAAGCTGATTCAAAAGCCAACCTTAGCAACTAAAACTTGATTAAGTTTATTGTTTCTCGATATAAATATGGTATAAAAAAATAATATAAATTTAAAATAAATATTTAAATATTTTAAAATTTATATAAAAATTTTAAATATAATTATAATATAATAAAATATATAACCATAAACTTAGAATCACAAAATGGAAAATGCAGTAGAGTCTCAATCCTCGTTAAACAAGCGTATTGACTGGAAACTTGACAGCGAAAACAACGGGCCAATAGCTAGGCCAGAATCCGTGGGAACTGGACCCCTCCCATGAAAGCTCATTCGGCCAACTTCAATGGCTGCCTAATGAGTTAACTTGACTGTTAACCCCATCTGACGTCCAAAATGAAGCTTCAAACCTACATCCAATAAATATATAAATAGTTGGGGCATCGGCCTCAAATTTAGCTCTTTTTTTCTTCATTTTCATAATCATTTCTAACTGTGAAACGTTGAAGTTGAATTCTTCTGAAATAGTTTACTCAATAAAATAACTCTTCGAACTGTGGTTGGGGTGTTGACCTTTGGTGCTTAAAACTGTGTTTTAGTTGTATTATAAGAAGGTTTTGGGAAGGTTTTTTCATATGGAAAAAATAATATGCTAAGAAGAGTTAAAAGCTCCTAAAACAATGGAGGTTTTGTTGACGAAAATGCCAATGGCAGATGCTATTATTAAACAAGAAAAAGACATTACTCAATCTGTTGGCCACGAGCAAGGTTGCAGTAACTCAAAAGCTTCGAAGGTATCTATATCGCACTGGTTTGATTTGTTCTTTATCTTTCATAATTTTAACCTTTCTTAAAGATTATTTGATCTATGGGGTGTCAAATGATTCTGTCAGGGTCAAGTTTTTGGTTTCTTGAAGTGTTGGAGTATTTGCTCTAATGGATCCTTTTCTTTGTATTTTAGACCGATATTAAAATTGCCGATCTGAACTCATCATCATCCAGCCATGAGGTCTTGATGGATAGTAGAGAGGTAGATTTTGTTCTTAGTTATAACATAAAAGTTGGTGTTTAGATCAATGAAGTTAATTATAAAAATGTTGGAGGTGTTGCAGTCAATTAATATTATGTCAAAACTTGGGTTAATTTATGTAAAAATACATGGATTTTGCAATATCAAAGAACCTGCTGGTTAATTAATGCACATATATATTGATCAGGAGGATGAACTTGAATCTGCAATGGCTGAGATGGGTGAGGTCAAGGAAGAAAATGAAAGATTAAAGATGATGTTAGAGCAGATTCAAGGGAATTACAAATCTCTTCAGTTACGATTCCTTGAAATCCTTCAACAAGGAGCTGCCATGAAATCTACAGATCATCACTCAGATGGAGCTCCAGAACATGAACTTGTTTCTCTTTCACTTGGAAGAATTCCAACTGGTTCCAAAAAAGGTCACAAAAGCAAATCTAAAGATGATGAAGAGTTCATCACCGGTGGTCTAACTCTTGGATTAGACTCAAATCCAAGCCCTGGAAATAGTTCAGAAGAACTGAAGGAAGGCGATAGAGGAGATCAAACATGGCGACCAAGTAAGATTCAAAAGACAACAAGTGGGGATGATGAAAAGGTCGCAGAAAAAAGCCATGTGAGGAGAGCTAGGGTTTCTGTGAGAACTAGATGTGATGCACCAACGGTTAGTACTGTAACTTAACAAAGCTTTCAAGCTTTGGTTATGGGGAAATTTTGTTTAATTCAAGCTTAAAGTATTCATTTCTTTCCTTACAGATGTTTGATGGATGCCAATGGAGGAAATATGGACAAAAGATTTCAAAAGGAAATCCATGCCCGAGAGCTTACTATCGTTGCACAGTTGCACCAGGTTGTCCAGTAAGAAAACAGGTAGATTTCTTGTTTACTATTGTTTTTGGAAGTTATTTTAAGGTTTCGATTCTCTCTTTAGCTGATATCGTTATTTAAATCCTTATCCACTAAACCTGGTGTTAGGTACAAAGGTGTGCGGGGGATATGTCCATCTTAATCACAACTTATGAAGGGAACCACAACCACCCACTTCCAGTTTCAGCAACTGCCATGGCTTCCACCACCGCAGCAGCCGCCTCCATGCTGTTGTCTGGTTCTTCAACATCTCAACCAGGCAGCCTAAGTTCCATAACCACAAGTACTCCTTCAACTGAACTCCACGGATTAACTTTCAGCAGCTTTCATGATAGTTCAAGAACAAGACAGTTCTACTCACAAAACTCTACCTCACCATTGTTCCCAACAATTACTCTGGACCTTACCGGCTCTCCTTCATCTTCATCTACTTATGTCAACAGATTCTCGACAAACTTCCCTGCAACATCCAGAATTCTTTCAACAAATCTCAACTTTTGTTCATCAGGATCCAATATTTTCCCTACGGTTTGGGGCAATGGCTACCTTGGGAACTTAAACCTTGGAAAAGAATCGACCCACGAACAGTTTTACCAATCTTTCTTGGAAAACAATCACCAAAATGGAACCTCTCAACAGTCCTTGACAGAAATGTTAACCAAGGCAATCAAATCAGACCCAACTTTCAGTTCAGTGATTGCTGCCGCAATTTCATCAATGGCTGGTAGTAGCAGTGCAAGACATGGAGGCCAAACCGATCAAACAGCGGAAAATTTTAGTCAGAATTTGATGCAGGCCATTTCTTCACGAGCATCATCAAGCTACTTTACAGGATTGACATCTTCTTCAAGTTCTCAAACAGGAAGTTCAGTTCAATCCTCTTTGCCTTTTTCAATTTTCAACGGTGCATGTACACTAGATTATGATAATAAAGAACGCAAGAATTAGTTGATGGAAGAAAAAAAAAGATTTGGACCTTTGAGATTGTTATACATGGATGTTTTTCCAATAAGAATGATTTATGAAGAGTTGTTTACAATTTATTTACGATTAATTAGATTTATGGAATTTCAAGCTTAGAAATGGTTAGATTCATGTAAATATTCTAGCTTACCATCCAACATTTCTATTAAACCTTTTGTATTCCATGCATCAACTTTAAACTTGAACTTTTCATATTTCTTGCACGAACTTTAATCGCTAAGAACTTAACGCTATTTACATGCATTTGACTAAATATATTCAAAATTTTTTAAAATTTTTTTAATTTTTATGTATTTAGAGAATCGTTAAAAAATAATATTTTTATTCTTATATTCGGATATACGTAGATGTGATTTGACCCATGATTTGTATTCACATTTTTTTTGTTGGGGGGGGGGGTGGTTGAATATATGGACTTAATCACATGGGAATGTCGCAAAGTGTCTTTTATTGTCCATAAATTTGCTAGTTTGGAATTTAATTTCACATAAAACCTAAGAACAAGTAAACAATACCTTTAAGATTCACAAAACTTATACAAGTAAATAGAAGAATTGTGTAACAGATGATAAGACTTCGCAAAAAAAAAAAAAAGAAAATAAATGGAGATTTATAACGAACAAAATCACTATGATATCATAGTAGTAATATTACTATAATCTTACATTGCTGTGAAAAAACAAATCATCTTTTAAAGCATGAAAAGATTAATGGATAGAACTATGATCCCTGTCCAAAAACTAGGGCAGTTTATTGGAAGGTTTACAGAAAAATAGAGCCAATGCATCTTTTACCGCTTCAGATTTTCCAACAGCTTCTGCTACGAGGTATCCTAACAGTAATGTATGCTGTGAACCTTTATAAGCTAAAATCCTGAAAAAATCAGAATCCGAAGTTTACTTTAGTTATACATGAATGCAATAAATTCCTACTCCTAAGTTATTAAGTGGCCGAGTCTCATGGTCAACATCAACCTGTAAGATATTAACTGCTTTGGTTCATTGGACCTCACGATTTTGTCCACAAAAAGCACATCACAAATATGTTATTTGGTCTCAGACATGAGTGTCGGATACAACTATGTATCTGACATGGATATGTTTAATTTAGTCTTTCTATGTATTTGGCAGGTCCTTAGAAGCTCATATCCCAATACCTAAGTTCGAAAATGCGTCGGACCTACTTACTTCAAGAAAAAAGAAAAGTCAAAGCAACATAGCCTCACAAGCCAAATATGGTGTGAGAACTTATAGTCTTATGAACCCAATCGAACTTTAATACACAACAGATGTGGGATTCATGGCTCCTCTCTATGACAAAAACAATGAGCCTCTTAGGCATAATTTAAGTAGTAGCTACAACTATCCTAAAACAGTTACTCAGCCAAATTATCAACAAATGAGGTTGAATGGAAAATTCCGTTTCATTAGTATGTATGACAAATTCATTTAATGTCTTAGCAGAACACTGATAACCACAGGCAAAAAGATCTTAGCTGCCATTGGCACAAGAGAATGCATGCATTACAAAGTTTTGGTTGAATTTAACCGAGTAATGAAACACATTGGAACTTACCAGCATCGTTGTTGACATAGTCTACACTATGAAACTTTCAGTAGTTGATGAAAAGCTTCTTGAGGTATATCAACAGAACCAACTCGCTTCATTCGCTTCTTTCCTTCCTTCTGTTTCTCCAGAAGCTTCCTCTTTCGAGTAACATCCCCACCATAACACTTTGCAAGGACATTCTTTCTCATCGCTGAGATTCTGAATCCAACATATAAAGGCTTAGCTAAGCAATGAACGTTACTAGTAGTTAACCTTTTAAGGAACCTTAAAGGAAATATAAAGAAGGAAAGACATGTTACTTACGTCTCCCTGGCAATAACCTTTGATCCAATTGCAGCTTGTATGGTTATCTCGAACATTTGCCTAATTAGAATTGGACCATCCGCGTTAACTATAATTTAATTCATGGGAAGCTCATATAACACTTTAAAACACCAGACCTGTCAATAAATTTTTTAAGCTTGTCCACCAGTTCACGACCAACACGTTGTGCCTTCAAATTGTGAACGATTGTGGCCATGGCATCAACTGGCTGTCCGTTTAGGAGGATATCAAGTTTCACCAAATCAGATTGTTGGTATCTGTAAACATCACCAACAAGTGTCAATAACAGGCAGTAAGAGGTTCCTATTTTGTGGAGCCACAGGAAAATGACATCAGCGAAGTTTACATGACATCAGTGAAGAACATCGAACGTCCAATCAGGAGTAAGTATATAAAATGCCAGAAGACTGGCATTTCAGCCAAGGATTTCACTGAAAATTTAGGCCAGATCAAGTGGCATTATTCATTGGTAGCAATCCCAGGGAATCGGGAAATCTATCTAGTTGAAACCAGTTGTTATACTTTGTTACACCACTTGCTCTCCAAAGCGTTATCATAGTACATTAAACAGCATATTGCAGCCTTTTATATGCACCAGCTCCAATGAAGCTGGATGCTATGCCCATGCAGGAACGTGTATGTCTGCATGAGAAAGAGAGGGACAGGAAGGAGCTTACTCTGAATCCTCGTAATCAAAGGAGGCATATCCAGATGTTATACTCTTCAACTCGTTGTAAAAGTCGACAACAATTTCCCTCAGAGGTAGCCGATACTTCATAAAAGCGCGTTGACTGCACGAAAAATGACCGTGCGTAAGTACGGAGAACATTATTACATGATATTTTAAGGGATGTACAACTACAAAATACAATTTTAAATCTAATGAACAAAAATGGCCAACTGGGTGTGAGAGTAATATTATATGGAATATCTAACTTGCTAAATTGATGGATGATGGAGAACAAAGAAAAAAAGAAAGTTTCAGAATCTTGGTCGAAAGCACAACTACTATTAAGACTATAGAACCTGAATTTTCGCATCATATAATTTAATATTTCATTGATCAACTCAACATGAGAACTACCCAGCATACTTTTCTGCATCAAAACGAGATAAATAGAAACTATTTCACCAAAGATTACCACTGATGAGCCAAAAAAGCACAGGTTAAAGAAACCGTAATGGCATAAATCACCTGTCTATGAATGAGTACTCCAGCTGTTGGCCTCTCCGCTCCGAGCAAAGGGTAATAACGGACCCCACATACCTACAAGTAAGTAAAAAGACATAAAAGAATGAAACCTTTGCATATCTTGCCAAAAATAGATAGCAAAGGGCATGGGAGCTTACTCACTAGGAATAATAATAGTTGCTATTACTGTAGGCTCCCAACAAGCTGTAACTCGTTTCTTGGGATTTGAGGGCAATGCAGCAGGATTCTGGACTTCTACTTTGCTACACAAGATCAAGATATATTAAATGTGTCAAAGCAGCTTTGCAAAGCCTACTTTTCTCAAAAAAAAAGTTGACAAAAGGCCATTGTAACTGTAACATGTACCTTCCATCAGAATACTCGAAAATATATGGAACAGTTGGAACAGTGGAAATGACATGAGCTCCATACTCCTACATAAATGATACAAAGTGTCACAACTTGCAAACAAAGAAAGAATATTTTGGTAAATGGAGAAAATGGAAGAAAAAATCACCTGTTCAAGTCTTTGATGAAAAACATCCATGTGAAGTAAGCCTAAGAACCCACACCTACAGGAGGAATAGAGGACACACTACTAACTATTCCATTATAACAATGCAAAAGTCTCCATCATTAAATGCCAGAAGAAAAAATTCGACTATTGGTACTTAGAGATGAAGTCATAAAATATAAGACAGCAAACCTAAAACCCAGTCCAAGTGCTGTGCTACTCTCCTTAGTAATAGAGACACTGGCATCATTGCATGTTAGTCTCTCGATAGCATGGTTAAGTGCATCAAAATCAGATCCATCTGCAGAGTAGAGACCAGAAAACACCATATGTTTTGCGGGTTTGAAACCTGCAACATGGAAGCATAGCACATATAAAAAGGGTGTCAATTTGGATAAAAAGCTAGGGATTAGAGTGTATCAAACAATAAAGAAGAAATAAAGCCCGATGATATACCAGGAAGGGGCTCTACAATAGTCCGAGTGTGATATAGTGTGTCCCCAACACGAGCCTCTTTTGTGGAACGCATGCCAGTCACCACATATCCAACTTGTCCACTTAGAAGGACTCCAGTGGGAGTAAGTTCAGGGTGCATGATCCCAACATCCAACACTTCATAAGCTTGACCGGTTGCTGCAGAAGAAATCTTATCACCTTTACGCAATGCACCATCCACAATGGCAACATGGCAAATTACACCTTTATACTCATCATAATAGGAATCCAACAGAAGCATTCGCAAAGGTGAACTGCTGCTTCCAGGAGGGGGAGGAATCCTCTCAATGACTGCTGGAAGGACATGCTCAAGCCCCTGCCCTGTTTTAGCAGATGTTAAAAGGGCATCACTAGGCTCAAGATCAAACATTGATTTTAATTGAGCTTTGACACGATCAGGGTCAGCAGTCGGCTGGTCAATCTTGTTTATGACAGGTATTATAGTCAGGTTAGATTCAAAAGCAAGATAAAAGTTTGCAACAGTTTGCGCTTGAACACCTTGGGCTGCATCAACAACCAAAAGAGCCCCTTGGCAAGCTGCCAGAGATCTAGACACCTCATAACTGAAGTCCACATGACCAGGCGTGTCAATCAAATTTAGCAGAAACGCCGAAGGTTCATCGACATTATCAACATTGCATCCATGGAACTTGTGTTTATGGAACATAGTCGCTGTTTGAGCTTTAACAGTTATTCCCCTTTCCCTCTCTACCTAATAACATCAAAAACATTATCAAGTTTACACCTTTAAACAAAAGCTAAACTCAATATCTTCCTTTTTTCTTTCCCTCCATTTTAAACCAAATTTAACGTTTATATGAAAAAATAACAAATACCCAAATCTATTTTCTCGTCAAATCAACAATAACAATGCCAATAACTTGCCATCAATTTGTCAATTTAAGCACCGTTTGAAAAACAATAAAAAATCCTTAATAAAATTTAAAAAAAAAACCCACAGTTCAGGTCTAAATCCAAATAAAGAAGAACACACAAAAAAAAAAAAAAACGTGTTTGGCACCTGCAATTTGTCAACTAAGCACCATTTCATAAATTAATAAAAAAAATATAAAATTACCCAGTTCAAGTTTTAATCCAAACAATAAAACTACAACTAAAAAATAAATAAAAGTTTTCTTTTTTCTTTTACCTGCAATTTGTCCAGATACTGAGGCTGACCATGGCCTTTCTTAATGGTCCCAGTAAGCTCCAAAAGCCTATCAGCTAAAGTAGACTTCCCATGATCAACATGGGCTATAATTGAAAAATTCCTTATTTTTTCAATCGGGTATCGACTCAAATCTATTGGAGCAGTTTCTTTGCTGTTTTGCCGAGAATGAGAGCAAAATCTCTGACTTAAGCCAAAACCATCAAATCGGTTGTTGATTAAAGAAAATAGAGACGAGGATTTTCGAGGTTTAAGGGATTTTGAAGCTTTGAAAAAGGAACCCATTTGAGGGTTTTAGGAGCTTTGGTAAGACAGATGCACAACGCTGCATGCTACCACACTCTTGAAGAAAAATTTCGTCCAATGTCCCAAAACTTCGTCGTTTTTTAATCTTATTTTGGGTTAAATACTGAATTAACCCGGTATCATAGTACTTCCGTTACGCTGGTACTCGAAAAATAAAAATTCATAATTAAATATTTAAATTTTTATTCTATTAAATATTTTTAATTTTATAAATTAATTGTATTAATTAAATAAATAATATAAAAATAACATTTAATAAAATTATGACATATAATAAAGTTAGTTTACATTTAATTTAATAGAAAATTATTAATTAAAATTATGCTTTATAAAGAAATAAATACATATTTATCAATATTTTAGTTTAATAAAGGGTTAAAAATTTATCACTATATTGCGATCGACATATTTATTAAAACGGTAAATTTATCCTTAATTCAAAAATTATAATAATAAATATTAATCAAAATAATATATAATAATAAATTTTAATATTTATTTATAATATGATAATAAATTTATCTTTTAATTTTTTAATAAAAAGTTAATTACTAGGTCAATTAATTTGAAAATTACTCTGCTTGCAAAGAGAATTCAACTGACTTACGAAGCCAAAGTTTTTAGTTTTTTCGAAATTATTTTTTGAAAATTTATTTTAATCACCATTGATGGGATTTTAAGATTTCAAAAGTGAGATTGAAAGGATGAGATATATCAAAGTATATTTAAATTTTTTTAAAAAATAAATATATGATAAAACTTTAATCCTACCTATAAATAAAATAAACAGTATATATAATATCAATTAAATATCTAACATGTTTGGCATATATTTTGCATACAGGGTATTTTTTGAATAAAAATAGGTAAAATTAATCTCACTTAAATGATTTTTAATTTAAAATCAAACAAGGAGAAATGGGTATTTAATTTCTTTGATTATTCTCATTAAGAGCTTCATTATGACTTTGTTAAATACCAAATGACAAATTATTTTTGTACTTTAATTACGGCTAAAATTATTTTTGCATCCAAATGAAAATTTAACTTTTAATTTATATTTGAATAAGTTTTTAACTTTTAATTTATAAATAAATAAGTAAATCATTATTTTTCATTAAAAATAAATGCTTATTTGATAACAAATAAAAATATAAAGGTTTATTTAAATAAAATAAAAATACAATAACCCATTAAAAATAAAACAATTCAGGAGTTTTTTTTTTTTTTTAGTATTTTAACCTTAAATATTTTCCTTACCCTTTTCTATATTAACTTTCCTTCAAAGACCATTAATTAAAAATTTTT